>JASAND010020961.1:0-17161 GCA_030248195.1 Trissonchulus latispiculum | reverse complement strand
GGGCTGTAGACCGGAACCGCTGTACCGGAGCCGCCGGTGCGCTAGGCCCCGCAGCTCTGGCATTATCCTTCTGTTGTAGTTTAGGGCGAGTATATGGCAAAAATGGCATAATGCCGGGCTGGCGGCGCATAACCGTGCTGTCCGAGCCCAGTCGTGGGCGCTGCTGGAATAATTCCAGTTCCAGTTGGGTTAAAAAGTCACGTAAATCTTTTATGTCCGACATGCCGGGCAGAGACCGTCCCGGTACAGCTGCACCAGTTTCCTGCCGCCGGAGGTCAGCTCCGATGCGGGCTAGCTTGCGCCGGACATATTCCAATTGATCATGAATAGTCGCCTGTTCATCCCAGTCCTCTTCACTGGGGTCTTCTGATACCGGTGACTGAAATTCGCCTGGGTTATTAGAGGTCCCATCCTCATGTTGGGCATCCGGGTCACCCGGGTCCAAAGCGTCTTCGTCAACCTCTTGCTTTGAAGAGGCTTTACTTTTAGCCGTATCAGACCTGAGCACTGGTCTGCTAGATGCTGCACCGTCAAGCTCTTGGCTTGAGGATGCCCGGCTAGACGCTGATTGGGTAGAGGAACTCTTGCTCAATGCTGGCTGGCTTGATGTAAGCCGCCCAAAACCATGCTGATTCAAAGGCCTTATATCCGTCGAGTCATTCGAGCTAGTCGGGTCACCCGGCTTAGCTGAGGCCTTAGACGATTTCGCAGGCGAACGCAAAACCGACATAATTTACAGTTAGGCACACGTAACGTGGTCTAACTAAGTCCCAGTGTATACGTACCGTCCACACTGCTCCGAAATACCGGTAAAATTGCAGTAAAACACACGGAAAATTTTAGAAAAACTGGATGAGATCAGAAAAATTTGTTAAAACAAAGACCTATAAAAAGACGAGAACCTACAAAAAATTACTAAAAAACTGAATACAAATAAAAATAAGGTCGTGGACTGGCAGCCTAATGTAAAGTTGGAAGTGTACCGACCAAACTTTACGAGTGGGAAACTGTGCACAAGGAGAACGTCGAACCTGGAGGAGATGTAGTTCCAATCGACCTAACTAACCTCGCCAACAAACCTAAGTGAATCCTACCGAATGGAGTTTAACCACCGATGAAGAGCAAAGACTCAATTAGAAACCTACCCCAAATTTGCTGAAAGGTACATGCTTAAAAATAACTAATTACCTACCCAAATATTTCTTAGAAAAACCCTACTTACCGAATATACAAATCTAATACAAAAACCTAAATTAAATAAGACGCCCTAAAATGGTCCAAAAAGAGACCACATTTACTAAAGAAATAATATGCTTGATAATGGGGCGAACCCCGAAAATGCGTATAATATTTTTGAAGACAAGGTACAGTGTACAAAATAGCCTAACTAAACAATGTAATACAAAAGAGAGTAAAGTACAGAATACCCAGAGATTTCTACGACACAAAAATACTACGGAAAATAAACTATAGAGGGAGATTTACCCCAGAAAGAGAACCATAAACCTATCAAAAAGTTGCAAGATTTAAGAACAATAAATTTAAAAAAACAATTAAAGACAAGACAAATTATGAAGAGTCTAGCTCAACAGGGTTAACCTGGATCGACTAAAAGCCTAGAGGGGTAAACCCTTTAGACATATAAGGCGAGGTGTAAAATGGGCACAGCAAGTAAGAGCAAATTAAAGCACAGCTAATAATAGGTCCAGTAGAGGAAAGTATAAAAACACATACACAACCACGCAGTCTGAGAGAAGGACCTAAACTGAATAGGCTTTGAGAAGTCTAAGAGAGAACTAGTTTTTAGACAGCGTGGAAGAATTTGATTGGTTAAAATTAGGACCAACTTTTAGAGAGCGAAAATGATAGATATTTCTAGTGAGAACAGGCATACACACAGCGCCAGCTAGTAGCTAGGCTGACTGACACATATATGCATATTTTCTACATAGGCACGCAACAAAACGTCTCACGAATTTCAAAATACATTCTCAACATAAACTTCACACATTATAAATATTTTCAAAACTAACTTTTCTAACATTAATTCACTCAAAATAAATTGAAACACACATACTTATTATTTCTAGAGGACCGACGTCACGCCGCCTCATTACACGATTATTGTTTTATTTTTACTAAATAATCTTTGATTTCATAGTATTTGGCCGTAGAATCCTTTTTTAAGTGCAGCGGTAGTTTCAGAAAACTTCTATTCAAGAAAACTTCTGCGGTCGCTTCGCAGCTGATTGTTTTCGCAAAAGAGGCATAAACAGTTATACCGTAGCGAGTAATATAGGATTCGATTTAAGATTAGACGAAAGGAAACCACATTGTATACCATGTTTGTGTACAGCTATATTTCTACTAAATCAAATCCACATTAAAAATTAACAACAGCATTATAATTTAGTGTTCTGCCACCAAGAGTGTATAATAGATAAGAGTATGACACAGGGATGGAGACTGGGTCACATTTTGTGACCCAAGACCCACTCGACCCAAAGGCAAATTTGACCCAGACCCATAAAATTTTAAAATTTCGTGACCCAGATCCAAATGACCCAATCGTTTCCATGACCCAGACCCAACTGACCCAAGAATTTTCGTGACCCAGACCCAAATGACCCAATAGAATAACGTGACCCAGACTGACATTACATAAACGCCTTTGTGCAGTGTTTTTGAAACTCTCTAACTTTCTTAAGTTTTGGAAAGAGGCAAGAATACCTAAGTACACTCCACGCTTTTAGTGAAACTAGGTCAGCAGTTTTCTTCTTACAAAAAACCAGTTAAACATGAACCGGCGGTTTTCAACTTTGATTTATTTAAATTTGCAACCTCAGACAAGTTTTTTAGTTCAATTTCTAATTTATTTATGTAAAATTTTAAAATCAATAAAAATGTGTCCACCTTGGTACGTGGCTTTTGCTGTGTGAACCCACTCAAATAGAATGGCAGGGCAAGTCACACCTAACTCAGCTGATTGCTGCAAAAAGATTACTAAACTTAATTAAATTGGCAGTGATCGCGCCGCAGGCGTGAAACGTTTTTAGAAACTGTGTGTTAACTTTTAAGACGAGCTAAACTTCCACCACGAAAACTGAAATTGGAAGCTACTTTAAAGATTTGGCAAGACCCTGTGATCCAGACCCAAAATAACCCACAAAAAATTGCTGACCCAGACCCAAACTGACTAACAGGAAGCTTGACCCAGACCCACCCTGACCCAAAGGTTTCACAAAATCAGTGACCTAAGCCCAGTGACCCAAGCAAAAAAAGCGACCCAAACGACCCATGACCCAATTTCCATCCCTGGTATGACACTCTTAAGCTATCATGTTGAAATTATGTAAGGTATGCTCGGTGCGTTAACTCGGGCCCCTCCAAACATCCGGAGGGCTGCCCACTTTGCACTATCTACACGCTTTCATATAAGCTTGTGTCTGCTCGCTGATTGTCCCATTAGCCTAAGGCTTACTGTAGGTAATTTGTTAGTTATTTTAATTAATTAATTAATTATAACTTTAATTAGGTTGATATAATTAAAAGCTAATTCGACAACTTTGTGGCATTTTTCTGCTCCTTTTAATGATATAAAATTTGTTGCACAATACATTCCTTCGACTCTTGTATTATGAAACTATTTTTATACCATTAGAAAGAGCAGAAAACTGCTACAAAGTTGTCTAATTAGTTTTTAATTGCATTAACCTAACTAAAGTTATAATTAAATAATTAAAATTACTAATAAATTACCAACAGTAAGCCTTAGGGTAATGGGCCAATCAGCAACCAGACACACGCTTATATGAAAGCGTGTAGAGAGTAGAAAGTGGGACACCTCCCCCGGACCGAGTTAACGCACCGATCATGACTCACATGATTTCAACATGATAGCTTAAGGTGGTGATACCTTTTGGAGATACTTTGAGCCCTTATTACTCATTCATTCCTTTGAGTTAAGAAGCCATTTTTATATCGAAACGGAGCTTAACACTTGCTCTTTCTTATGAATACAGTGAATCTAATCTTAGTTCTTGGAAATTAGTTTACGGCATTTTCGATGTAATTTAATTTTCCAAATTTTTTGCAGACTAAAGTAAATTTTTTAGATTGGCGAAAGCCAGATCATTCGATTCCGCTATCAAATAGCTGGGGACCCTGTTTTAATTATTATGAAACCGCTCTTCGTTATAAAGAAATTAACTAAAATGCAATCGCAACCTGGATTTTGCCTTCTTTTCCCAACTTTGGCAAGCGACCACTTTAGCCAAAAAGCAGCAATCGGTGCAACTAAAAAAGGCTCCCTGGGTATTTCTGAGTAAAACACGTCTAGTAAGTGGCAACCCTCCGGCTTGCACAGTAAATGCTCCACAATCGCTGGAAAAAATTTGGTCATGTTTTTGCAAAAACTACATTTTTATGATAGTAGCGTACGGGATAGCATTTAGAAAATTACAATGCCAAGAATAATCGGCCACGACGAGATCTTCAAATTGATACCCTTAGTTTAGTTTTACAGCTTACGTACCTCAAGAGATGGCGGATTATTTGATTTCTGCAAAAATGAAAAGTTTTCAACGCCAAAATGGGAAAATCAGCTATATCTCACCATAGAAAAAAAACTAGAAAGGTGCTTCAAAAAGCAAAAATGTATAGCTCAACAAGATCTTTCGAATGAATATAACCACAGGTATGCAGCTACTGTCTAAGAGTCAGAAATCGGCAAAAACGGCCCTGAATGGAGACGTCGAGTTTTTGAAGCGGTATTGCGAGGAGGGTGTTGGTGTTAGAATGCTATGTAAATTAACTTATTTTGGAAAGTTTCCTCAAATTTCATCTTGATTTGAACCGTCAACCAACAATATGTGCCCAACAGGAATCACCACCTTAAGAGTGTCATACGCTTATCTATTAACCTCCCTCAACTTAGCAGCCCCACTTTTTGAGTCAAGACTAAAACTAATTGAGACAGTTAGTTTGTGCTAAGAATTAAATGAGACACGATTTATTTTAATTGAGACAATGATTTTTAATTCAAAATCTTTAAAACATTTGTGGGGCTGCTAGGTTGAGGTATACAGTCCCACTTTTGAGTCACGCTTTTAAACTTTGCTATTGTTTCTGCCATAAGTGGCAACAAATGAGACACACATTGATTAGCTTAAATATAGTAGTATTTCTTGGATATTTTTAAATAATTCAAATTATTAGTTATTTGGACGATCATTGTTTTGTAGCTAAGCTTTGGCTTAGCCATAAGTGGACGGGGACTCTCGGCTCACTCTAGGTGTTGTCATAGGTGTAACTGGGGGGTTTGGGGTGGGGGGTTAACCCCCCCCCCAGGCATTTTTACAAACCCCCCCAAAAATTTTTGGGGGCCCCCGGCCCTCCCCCCAACTGGGGGGGGGGGGGTAGTCGCGCCGTAGTCTGGGGGGACATCCCAAATGGATGATTGTTTGTAATTGTAGCTAATCCTCGACTACCCCCCTCCACGCCTTACACCTATGGTATGTCGGATCGCAGTAGTCTCTAAACAAGCTGTCAGTAAGCAGCCCTAAATTTAATCTTTTGGTCTATATATATACTTCTGTATAATTTTTGATATACGTATATATACATAGGATAACGTGGGGGGGGAATGGGGGGGGTGCAGACCCCCCCCCAGACCGACAAAAACGGGTAGACCCCCTCAGCGAAAAGGAAAAAAGGGCAGACCCTCTCGTCCAAAAAGGAAAAAAGGGTAGACCCCTCAGCGCTTTTTACCAACAAATGGGTATTTTTTAGCAAATTTTAGCGATTTTTTCAAAAAATTTCTTAAAAATCACTAAAAATTGTCATTTTTTACTACTTTTTGGTCAAAAGCGTTAAAAATTCGCATTTTTTGCTAATTTCGGGGCAGACCCCCTTAAAATTTTGGAAGTTTTCAGGGGTAGACCCCTCGCCGAGGTCGGGGTAGACCCCCCCAGAATCGGACCCCGTGTTAATGTATGATATATATATTTATTTGCGGATAATACCTCATATGATGAGATGATGGTATGTTACTTAATTGCGTGTATGTTTGCTTGGATCTGCTTAATTAAAATTAAGTAATTAAGCATTTTCAAAACACGTACATGACAATATATTTTACTACCGGAGACGTTCGTTAGAATGTGCTGTTATTACGCCGAGGGATTTTTGGATTGCTTCAATCTTTGGGTATGTCATTTTGTGTTAGCATTAATTATTTATATATTGTCCGTTGTCCATTTAGTGTGTTTTTGGCTCTTGGAAGAGTCTCTTGGCTAATGTGACGAGCCGTGTTTCAAATGCTGTTGTGACGGGCTCCTCCTGCCTAGCTTTATATATAGCCATGGGGGAAAACCCACCCCCTTTATGGGGGAAAAACCCACCCGTCTCCTGGACCAAGGGTTTGGAGCTATGAGCTTCAAAGCATAGCCGCAGAAAGTGCGACTGAGGACAGGACCCAGGACAGGTCCAATTGTAGATTTTAACAGCCAATTGAACGTAAAAACCATTCTCTAGACGATAGACTAACAAGTTTTACCAAATTATATACATCGTTTTTGGCATTTTTAAAAAATGTTTGTGTTAAACTTTATGAAACCTGTCCGTTTGATGCTGCATTTTCAATGGCACATGAAAACTCAAAAAAAACGTACCTAGATCGGGTTTTTGATTTATACTAGCTAAAAAAGAGTTGAATTTTACACCGGAAGTGTCAGAATAGATAGAATTTTTGAGACCTGTGAGGGGTGGGCCCCCTCCCATTTGGGTTTTCCCCCATTGGGTTTTTTCCGCCGCTACTTTTTGCATTATACCGACCTAACGGTACAACCTAGAGAAGTGCAAATGGGCTTAAAAGAAAGATCTAAGTACGCCAAGTACGATGGTATATAAAGTTCTCATCTAGCCCTTATAATAAAAAAGTTCCAGCCAAAATACTAGTTGTGAGAAATCGAGGTTCAAAATCGACGGCCTGTACGTATATATAGTCAAGCGGGAAAATAATACCCAATCATATGCGGAAAAACCCCACCATGAAAATTTTGTTGAATTTGAAATATGTTCGATTCAATTAATTTGACAATATTCTGAAAAAGTAATATCTAAATTATATTTAGATACATATCCAATTGTTTTGAATAGTTTATTAACCGCTGTTCTTTCCAAACCTTCGACAATGTTGTAATTTAAGAAAAACATTAAAATTAGTTCGTATAAAGAAACAGACGCTCGGATTAAATGGAATAACATCAAAAGACTTGGATTAAAGTTATGATTTATTTTTAATTTAAATTTATATTTATGTAATCTATTTCCTCAATGCCCCTTTAATGTAGAATTGACACTTTAATTAAATCCTTCAGATTCGATTAAGAAGCGCTTCAGGTCTTCTCTCATAAACTTTGGTTTCATCAAATTTCTCCAGGATGAAGGCCAAATCTTTACCCTATTTACCAAACCTTTACTAGTGAAAGAGTTCCTTTGAATGCAATCTTGAGCCGCCAAACCGTGTGCTTATTGCTTAGCAGTTACTTTATACCAAATTTTATTTTGTATTTATTTATGTATGTATTTATTTTAAAAGTTACTCCAGCTAATCTGATTTCCTCGCAGCTAATTGCCTATCTATACAAACTACACTTGACGGTCAGCAGTATATAATTTTAAATGCAAAATCTTGTGTACGTATGACTTGGCGCATGTTTTTTCAGCACATAAATATGAATGTATATCGATAACTCTAAATATGTATGTATAAGTGTTGCGCGGGGTACCCGTTGCGCGAACACGGTGTACACTTTCTTGTACACTTCCAAACTTCACCGGCGAAAAATGCCCAGATTGTTCAGTTTTTGAGTTCGACTAAAACGGCTTCCCCAAGCGTGACTTACACGGAAAAAAACAAACGGACCTAACTTGTCCGGAAGCGAAAATTTTCAAAGTTGAAAATTTTGACCAAAACTTTTTTGCTACTTGTACTACTCGTCGTGCTCATTCCAATGATACCAAATTTGTCTAGTTTGGTTGAGTATTTAGCTGGCACGGTGCTCGAACGAGTCTCTAAGGGCCGCGCTGAGCCTTTTACACCCATATTATAGGGGGAGCACTATCGCGCCCCCCTATAATACATAATATATTTATATATATATATATACGTAGTAAAAGCTGCAAAGTCGTGCTGACAGATTGTTATATAAGCTGTTATTGAAGGATTGCCGTCAGCATTTTGTCTGGGCAGTCTCTGCGAATATGGGTTGTTCAGCGAAGCTGGTCCATATTAGTGCGCTTTTAACCTAGTACTCCTGGCATTTACAACCTGTCCCTCCCATATTAACGTTGTAAAACCAACATAGACCTCTGTCCGCTTAAAACCTAATGTCACCCATATTGCATTTTTCAAGCTCCATCGGAGCATTTTTATTCTTGTAAATATATAATAAATAAAATGTTTACATACCCATTAACAAAGGAGCATGATCCCCCATGTCTTAGATTCCAATGACAGCAATGTGGAATGTGGATACGTATATACTAATGGCTTTCCAACAGTATCAATACTTACAACAACAATTATGTATTGCAATGTACGGATATTGGAATTGCTTAATTACCAAGACAAATTAAGCAATCCCAATCGAACATACATGCAACCGATTAATAGATGGTATATATGGATGGAGGCAGACAATCAGACAGGAACGTCTCCTTATGGCCGACATTCGGCAAGCCCTACAAATACAAATAATTAATTAATAATAATTAATAAATATTCAAAATAAGGCTTAAAAACAAGCGTTTTAGGCGTTTTTGCACCTTTTTTTAAAGCGATTTTAAGCCAAAATTTGAGAAAATTTTTTCAAAAAATTACCATTGTTTAGCCAAATTTAGCTAACCTTTTGGGTCCAAAAATCGCTGGGGGGGTTCGGGGTCGGGTATTTTTTACTTACCCTCCCCCAACTAGATTTGGAAATTTGGACTTTTTACTCCCCCCCCAACCCAAACAGGTGGTACACCTACGAGGTATCCCCCGCAAAATTTTCGACCAACTGTACTCCCCCCCAGATGGTTTGACTTATATACCCTCCCCCAACTTTTGGCGACCCCCAACGATTTTTGGACGCAAAAAGTTAGCTAAATTTCGCCGAAAAATGGTCATTTTTTGAAAAATTTTTCTAAAATTTTGACCAAAAATCGCCCTAAACGGTGCAAAAACGCCTAAAACGTTAAAGACAAGCCTTATTTTGATGAAATAAGGGCTAAATTACAGAAAATTTTCCATTTTTTGGCCATTTTTCAAAATTCCTGAGGTCAGAATTCTGGGGGGCGGTTGCGGGGGTACCGCTGGGTTTTCTTTAGTGGGGGGGGGGTGGGGGCCCCCACTTTTAGGTTCTCCCCCACTCGACCCCTTCCCCCCCCCCCACTCGTTCCCCCTCCACTTTTTTGGGCTTCCCCCCCCCCACTCACTATAAGGTTCCCAGAAAATGCCAAATTTTTAGGATTTTTGGGCAAAATTTTCAAAAATTTTCCGGCTTCGCCGGAATTGTTTGGTTAAAAATGGTCTATTTTGGTACTAAATCTTGATTTTTGAGCGCTTTTTAGCTTAGATGTAGCAGTATACCTAGAAAACACGCAATTTTTACCGCATTTTTAGCCCATTTTATTCCTTCCCACTTTTGATCTTCCCCGCCCCGCCCACTCTTTTTGGGCTAGAGAAAACCCAGGGTACCCCCCATCACATTTCGGAGGTCGGCCAAGATTGACCCCTACCGCCCTACCCCCCAGACCCAAAGTTCCAGGGACACTATGAAATCCCCACTCACAATCCCGGTACAACACCCAGAGGCGTCGATGTGTTAGGGGGGGGGGGGGGTGGGGGGGACCCCCCCCACCAAATTGACAAATTTTCGCGACCCCCCCCCCCCCAGATTTTCAGACTTTAGCTCGGCCCCCCCTTTTTTTGCCCAAATATTGGCCAAAAATGGCAAAAAAAACGTAAATTTAGGTGTTTTTTGGTAAATATTGCGCACCCCCCAAACAGTCTGTCGGAACCCCCCCCCCCCCCCAGATTTTTTGCCCAGCCACACCTATGCCCATAGGTGTAACGGGGATTTGGGTTGGGGGGCCCTCCCCCGGAATTTGGAGGGGGACCCCTTTTTAGACCCCCACCCCCAAACCTCCCCCAAAAAATTTTTTCTATTTTTATGTCAAAAATCGCATTTTCAGGCATTGCTAATGCCAAAAATCATTCGACTATGATGAAGTAATTTTGACATTAGACAGGGGTTTTAAACTCGAAAACTTGATTGCCAACATGCTTCAAAGTCTAAAATAAGGTCAATATTGAGCCAGAAAGTCGATAAAACCGTTAAAAACGTGTATTTCTCGCAATAATAAACACTTTAAGCCAAAAATTTGGACTTTTTTTGAAAAATTTTGCAGAATTTACCCTAAAAATACCCCATTTTTGGTAAAATTTTCGCGCCTGCGGCGCGACTACCCCCCCCCCCCCAGTTGGGGGGTTTGTAAAAATGCCTGGGGGGGGTTAACCCCCCACCCCAAACCCCCCAGTTACACCTATGTATGACAACACCTAGAGTGAGACGAGAGTTCCCGTCCACTTATGGCTAAGCCAAAGCTTAGCTACAAAACAATGATCGTCCAAATAACTAATAATTTGAATTATTTAAAAATATCCAAGAAATACTACTATATTTAAGCTAATCAATGTGTGTCTCATTTGTTGCCACTTATGGCAGAAACAATAGCAAAGTTTAAAAGCGTGACTCAAAAGTGGGACTGTATACCTCAACCTAGCAGCCCCACAAATGTTTTAAAGATTTTGAATTAAAAATCATTGTCTCAATTAAAATAAACCGTGTCTCATTTAATTCTTAGCACAAACTAACTGTCTCAATTAGTTTTAGTCTTGACTCAAAAAGTGGGGCTGCTAAGTTGAGGGAGGTTATCTATTATACATTCTTGCTGCCACGAATATCTGTACCATTGTATAAATAAACGAAACACTTCTTTAGATATATGTGTATATATGTATATATGTGTATATATGTATATATGTAATACCCTCCTGACTTCCTAGTCAGGAGGGTGTTACATATATACGGCAAACCAGGGTTCGGCAAGAAACTCATCGATTAGAAAAACACAATCCAATTTATTTAGTTCAAAGGGCAATCAGAATGACATTTCAACCCATCTCTTGTTACAATCACTTCGAAGAAGAGGCCTTAGCCACCCGCAACAGGGTCATTAGAAGATCAGGATGAACTCGAATATCATCGAATTCCGGCAGCGACTCTAAACTGTCCAAATCGTTGACGATCATATTTACACATTTTTCCTTCAACTCCTTTAGCTCCAATATATGCGCCATCAATAAATATTTTCCCACATTTTCTTTATCAACAGCATCTTTCAATTCTAGATTTGCAATCTGAAGCAGCTCTGGCAGACCGTATGATAATTGCTGTAGATTTTAGGTTTCGTCCCTTCATGACAGATACATTTCCTATGTCTCATAATTACAATCGAGGTCTTCATAAACATTTGACTGCAGAAGCTAAATAAAATCCTTAACAAACGCTATAGTCCTTTTTCCAGACAATCTCAGTTTAAAATTTTCTTAGTACAGGACTGTTTCAGAGGCTATTCGATGAGCTGCAGAACCTGATTCAAAGCTAATCCCAATGATATCCATTAAAAGGTTTTTGAATTTTCTAAATCAAGACACAGTTATAGTAAACATTTAGATGGGGAGGCAGTATGATAGTCGTCTTGAATGGCTTCACTCTTGTATCTGACACAGTTGCACATTTGTGTTTGTGATAACTACTTGATTGAAGAGTCAGCTGTATAACACTAAAGCAGGTTGTATTCAGACACCAAGGGATTTTCAAGCTTCATTTCAAATACATATCTTTTTTGTATTATTATTGTGATGTTCCATGGAGTTTCCAATAGGTATAGGTCTTTCTCACGCAACCTATTCTTGTGCATAAAGCGAAAGGCAAACTTAATTTCATGACGTGCCACGTCTGCTACCTTCAGATCCACATTAAAAGTTGGTCCAAGAGGCTTGAGGAATGCCTTACGTGGTGCAGTAGTTGTCATAAATTTTCTAAATTCTGCAACATTGCTGCTGACGTTTGGAAATGCTGCATCACTGAGGCCAATGCCTAGAAATTCAGAAAATTCGACAGTATAGCTGACCGGATTAGGAGTTACTTGGGCATTGCCGCTTCGTTGTGTAGCCTGCGCTAAATTCATTGACATAACAATAGATGTTATCCAGTCAAAATAGCAAATGCAGAAGCCAATTCTATTGTTTCGGCAGCGAAAACCAAGAAAAACGAACAGTGTATGGTTTAAACTGAGCTCAAATAACCGCAGAATCAAGGCAATGCAATACGTGAGCTGTTTTATCAGGTGCGCATTGTTTAAATTCTGGTTATCAGAGTGCGTCACGTTAATCAAACACAAGCCTTAAAATTGTAGACTACCAGATGAGCCCAGCTCTGCGTGTGCTTATATGGCGAATCACATAAATGGAAATTAACAGACATTTTTTATTCGCAAAGAATGGACAGTCCGGAATGTTTATTGTAGCAAATGGGTAAATTTGGTTTTTATATTAAGGTAACAAAAACGTACAGCAACAAAGTTATCATACTTTTATCCGGTTCCGAATCACGGTTGTGGTACCCCTTATAGCTGTTAGCCACGTGATTACAAGATAAGCCTTTCGACTACAAAGCATCTGATTGGGTCATTTCCGACCTCATGTTCAAGCAAACCCTAATAGCATATTGAAAAGACGCAATTAACCCTGTATCTATTTCGTTGTCTAAAAATATTTTCAGTCTAATTGTAATTAGGCGAACAACACTCAAGAATAAAAGAAACACTCTTCTAACTGGATTATTATGCAAAATGTTTTTTCAGTGTCTTTATACAATGTTGTGTCCAATGCAGAACTCAGCTTGATTATTTATGATTCCTCTAGTAATTATGTGTGTAATATCTGTGTTCCTAAGGGCCTTTTCGCGAATGGGTAGAGTAGAGTAGAGTAGAGTAGAGTTAAAATTAACTCTTTTAACCCTTTTCATGAATGCGCAGGGTTAAATTTAACTCTGCCTGTTTTTAACTCTTTTAACTCTGCAGGGTTAAAAATCAAAGAGTTAAAAGAGTTAAAATTGGCAGAGTTAAACTTAACTCTGTGCATTCGCGAAAAGAGTTAAAAGAGTTAAAACTGGTAGAGTTAAAATTAACTCTCTGCATACGTGAAAAGAGTTAAAATAATAATAATTTTTGCTTACGCAATGTCCAACTTTTCACCATTTGAGAATTTTTAAAAAAACGTCTTTACGTTTGGAAAATTTTTAAATAAAATAAAACAAAAGAAGATATTTACTCATTTCATTAATAGACATTAATTACATCTTCAATGTAGCGTCATCCTGTACTATGTAGGGCGATTCGGGCAAGTGTGTAACTTGCAGTTTTTAAACCGATTTATTTAGTATTTTCGGCAAAATCGGATTCGCTTGGTTTTCCTGAAACCTGGAACAATTTTGGTCAATTTCAACTAAACTTTAATACTAAAACAGATAGGTGCAGCAAAATTAAATAGAAAAATGTTTGTTTATGAAAATTCAGTAGAGATTTCAAACTTGAATTGAAATGGTTGCCCGAATCGTAGTTGGGATAACAATTGATCCTGTACTGTAATTCTGATAAACATAACCAGTTGCAGCTAGCTAAGTTCGTTAAGTTCGTAACATTTGTCTAGATGTCCTTTCAAAGTCAAAAATTCAAAATTTTTAAAGTTTACAGTAATTTTCATGGCAAAATTAGCGCTTTAATTACTCCACTTTTTAAGAAAAAAATTGAGCTTTCGGTTAGTTGTAGTGTCCCGTTGATTCTGCTTTTCATTTTGACAGCTCTCATACATACTTCAAATTTGCATGATGGGTGTTAAATAACTTACAAAAAATAATTTAGAGCCTATTTATAATGATAACTAATTATTTTAATTTAATTAATTTTATTTAATTATTATATCTAAAAATACAGCATGTTTAAAACATTATTTGTTCCCTCTATTTTTATTAAGTATTAAGTAGGCTTCGTGGCTTTAGTGTAAATAAATCAGCAGAACATTGGCAAGCTTAAGTAATTTTGAAACATTTTGAACCATCCAATGAAATTATGTGTTGCGCTTTCATTGGTTGCATTATCTTATCATATTTAAAGCTCTTTTACGTGCGTAAAATATGGCAATAACAATGCAAAGCATAGAAGATTTTTAACTCGTTTAACCCGCGTGCTGAGACGCGGGTTAAAATTCAATGTAAAATATCGTGAGCGAGTTAAAAGAGTTAAATTTAACCCATTCATGAAAAGGGTAGAGTTAAATTTAACTCTGCAGCTTTTTAACTCTGCGTGTCATTCACGAAAAGAGTAGAGTTAAAAGAGTTAATTTTTAACTCTTTTCGCGAATGAGCGTAGAGTTAAAAATTTTAACTCTACTTAACTCGGCGAGTAAATTTTAACTCGTTTAACCCATTCGCGAAAAAGATCTAGTTAAATTTAACTCGTTTAACCCATTCGCGAAAAGGCCCTAAGTTGACGGAACTAGTTAAAGCTCAAGCTTAGCCAGCAGAAAGAGTGCGGTGTGATGCATCTGCACGGCAATTAACTACCTCCATCTCTTCAATCGGCGTCTCTTTGGCAACAAAAGCAGTGACTGATGTTGCCAGTTGCCACCAAACCTGCTATAGAAGTTTTGAAGGAGTAACCCAAAAAGCGCCACAAGCTAAATAATTTGGTCATTATATACTCATTGTGGAGCTCCGAAAAAGCCAGTTGCGCAAAAAGGTATTGACTTTAGTAAAATCAAGAGTACATAATAGAATAAGAGTATGAAACTCTTACGCTACTTTGTGTTAACATGCTTGACATGCTCGGGTCGTTAACTCGGGACCCCCTCCGAGAGTTTCGGGGGGGGGCCAACTTAGCACTAATTACGTGCTTTCATATAAACGCGTGTTTGTCTGCTCGCTGATTCGCTAATTAGCTTAGGCTTACAGTAGGCACTTTGTTAGTAATTTTTCATTAATTAATTATAACTTTAATTAAGTTAACGTAATTAAAAACTAATTCGACAACTTTGTAGCATTTTTTCTGCTCTTTCTAATGACATAAAAATTGTTGCACAAAGGAAAAATTCGTAGGAATGTAGTGTGCAACAATTTTTATATCATTAGAAAGAGCAGAAAAAATGCTACAAAGTTGTCGAATTAGTTTTTTAATTACGTTAACCTAATTAAAGTTACAATTAATTAATTAAAAATTACTAATAAAGTGTCTACTGTAAGCCTATGCTAATTAGCGAATCAGCGAGCAGACACGCGTTTATATAAAAGCACGTAATTAGTGCTAATTGGGACCCCCGAAACTCTCGGAGGGGGTCCCGAGTTAACAACCCGAGCATGTAAAGAATGTTAACACATAGTAGCGTAAGAGTTTCATACTCTTATTCTATTATGTACTCTTGGTAAAATGAATGTAAGATATATATAGCACAAGCAAGAATTTTGATGTATGCATAGTTCTAAATCCTACTCCTGTGATCAATGTGGGCTGATGCCCACGAGAGCGTTCAACCTACAGCAGCACGTTCACAACGCTCACAAAAAAGCTGCTTTCTCAATGATCCAGTTATTGAAGAAATTTTGGAGAAACAATCAGATTATCAGCAAAAGTATTCTAGTGAAGAAGAAACACTGAAGCGAGCTATTGAAAAGAGCTACGACTTAAGCACTGTGGTACTACCAGAAAAGGTAGTTAACGGAAAAACAAGCAAAAACAGTGAGCATCGTGATTGAACTGAATCAGCTAAACTGGGAGTCCGATCTGTCTAATGAATATGCCTGCATTCAATCTTGCACTGTATGTCTTATGTGTAAACATGATTAAATGTATATGAGTAAGTGAAAAATAAAAAAACCAGAAAGAGAATATTGAAAAAAACCGTAAAGGTAGCTTAGCAGTTTGATGAATCCATTTGGCGGGGGTCGAAACCGTTTAACCGTTCCGTGGCAACGGGTGTCATGTCAACTGTTGCTAGGGCAACCAGTGCCTCCATTCTGTCTATAGTATAAATTAGCAGAACCCTGAGAAAAGCCTCATTTGTGTTACCTTTCTTGGTTGAGAGCGGTCAGTTAAAGTTAACACTTTTACTTCTTGTTCATTAGACTACAACTTTTTAACACATTCGCAACTATTAAGGTTTTTGCTATCTGTAGATTTAGTAATTATGTTTAACTACAGACAACATTTAACAGTATTTCAAAACTTTTGCAACTCTATAAAAGTTTCCACAATTTTATAAAACTCTTTGTAACTTTTAGAAAAAAACGTCTGGTTAATAAAATTAACTTTTTGTTCAAGGTTTACCAGCTAAACTAGAAATTTTTAATAATAATTAGGTAAAACCCGTCTGCACACCCCCTGCTGTGAATGCTAGCGGCACCGGCACCGGGTGGTCCCCTAATTTTTTCAAGGTTTACAAAAACATCTAACACTTTTTCGGGCATTAACTAAAAAATTTCTGAACTCTTTAAAAACTGGCTCAATAGTTAACGGGGATTTTAATCATGATACTAATTAATGATACATGTAAATCATAGTCAAAACACATCTGGGCACCACCGGCTCTGGCTCCTGGTAGGTCCCGAACTGTCATTTCATTATAAGGCATTTTACAACACTTTTTGCAACTTTTGACAAATCTATGAAACTTTTTACAGCTTTATGAAAATGTTTGCTACTTTATAAAACTTTATAAATTTCCCAGCTTTTTAAGCTTCTTGCAACATTGTTCACAACTACGAAAAAAGTCTCGTCAAGAGTTAACAACTTCAGTTTGGCTTACCAGCTTAATAATTAGTAATAATTAGGCAAACATAACTGATCTCTCCGGCTGTTGATGCGGGAAGCTGTGGCTGCGGGTTGTCCCTGTTTAATTTTTTCAAGGTTTACCAGTTTAATAACTTTTAATAATAATTGGGTAAAAACCATCCTAGGCCCTCCGGCTCTGGCGGCTGCAGGCTGCGGTAGCGGGAGG
>JASAND010020957.1:0-12550 GCA_030248195.1 Trissonchulus latispiculum | reverse complement strand
ATTTTTTCCTAAACTTGTCTAATGTTTCGGATTTTTTTCGAGATCGAGATTTGTTCTTAAAAATGGGTATTTTTAGGTTAAATCATGGTATTTTAGAGAACGTTTTGTGTTTCACAATGCAAAATACGCCAAAAATACCACTTTTTGGCTCATTTCTGCAAAAAATCCCCCCCCCCCCGGGGGAAAAATCCCTAAAACATACCCTATTGGGGGTGGAGTTGTCGCGCTGAGTGGTTATCCGAAAACAGGATGACGAGGGGCCGAACTCCCACCGGGGAGGGGGATCGTCGCGGTGCGTGGGGTACGGAAAATTTGAAAAAACCCAATTGTTTCTGCATCAGAAAACGTTTACAGAGGGGCTATCGGAAAACAGGATGACGGGGAGCGAACTCCCACCGGGGGGGGGCGTCGCGCTGCATGGGGTTCGGGAAATTTGAAAAAACGCAATTGTTTCTGCATCAGAAAACGTTTAGAAAAGGTTTTCCGGAAAACAGGAATACGGGGGGCCGAACTCCCACCGGGGGGTGGGGGGTCGTCGCAGTGCGTGGGGTGTGGAAAATTTGAAAAACGCAACTGTTTCTGCATCAGAAAACGTTCACAGAGGGGTTATCGGAAAACAGGATGACGGGGGGCTGAACTCCCCCCGGAGGGGGGGGGGGGGTTGTCGCGGGGCGTGGGGTTCCGAAAATTTGAAAAAACGCAATTGTTTCTGCATCAGAAAACGTTTAGAAAAGGTTTTCCAGAAAACAGGAAGACGGGGGGCCGAACTCCCACCGGGGAGGGGGGATCGTCGCGGTGCGTGGGGTACGGAAAATTTGAAAAACGCAATTGTTTCTGCATCAGAAAAAGTTTACAGAGGGGCTATCGGAAAACAGGATGACGGGGAGCGAACTCCCACCGGGGGGGGGGGGGCGTCGCGCTGCGTGGGGTTCGGGAAATTTGAAAAAACGCAATTGTTTCTGCATCAGAAAATGTTTAGAAAAGGTTTTCCGGAAAACAGGAAGACGGGGGCCGAACTCCCACCGGGGAGGGGGGGTCGTCGCGGTGCGCGAGGTGTGGAAAGTTTGAAAAAACGCAATTGTTTCTGCATCAGAAAACGTTCACACAGGGGTTATCGGAATACAGGAAGACGGGGGCCGAACTCCCACGGGGGGGGGTCGTCGCGGTGCGTGGTGTTCGAAACATTTGAAACAACGCAGTTGTTTCTGCATCAGAAAACGTTTATATACAATATATATATTTATATATTTCATTTTATACCAAACTTGGCCACTTTTGGAATAATCTATTTTTGGCCACTTTGGACCGGTCTGGACCCTGGTCAGGGCGCCACAGGCCTCTGGGTCCACTTTGAAGGGGTTCTCCAATGACGAAAAATGTTCGCCTAACCACGGGCTTTCATGTGATATCAAACTTGGCTACTTTTGGAAAAATCTATTTTTGGCCATTTGGACCGGTCTGGACCCTGGTCAGGGCGCCACAGGCCGCTGGGTCCACTTTGGAGGGGTCCTCCAATGACAAAAAATGTTTGCCTCACCAAGTGCTTTCATTTGATACCAAATTTGCAAACTTTTGGAAAAATCGATTTTTGACCGGCCCTCACCCCTGACCAGGGCGCCACAGCTCGCTAGGGACACTTTAGAGGGGTCCCCCAATGACAAACAATGTTCGCCTCACCATGGGCTTTCATTTGATACCAAACTTGGAATTTTTAAAAGTACTGTCGCGAAGTTTGTGTTTTGATTTGTTGCTTCTGGTTACCAGCAACAGAACGTGCACTAATTTGTTTGCAATGAGTCGGTCTTGCCATCTTACGTAACGGTATCCACTTGCATGAAAGTGTAATAAGCTAAGTCACAAAGTTTCTATGTTTCCTGCATCGGAATCACCACACCATGCTCTGACTCCTGAAACAGAATTACATGAAATTACTTAAAATCCTTTTTCCCCTGCTAATTGTTCTGTATAGCTTCAAGTAGGGGTGTGAAAAATGTTCACTTTGGCTAGCCTGTACAATGCAATTGATTTATGTTAATACATATGTGTAATGGAAAAGGCAAAATAAAACCTGAAAATGACCATGGAAAGCTCAGTTTGTCGTAGATTGTGGTTCTTAATGGAATTGGTTTAATTTTCTAACGCACTGGTTATGAGTGGCGTGCCTGTGAAATCTTGATGTGAACTATGAAACGTCCAAGCACTGTATAAAGTAATCGTCATGTAGTACCAGAGTTGCCAGTCAGTGTGAAACCCCCAGAAACTCATTATTAGGGACATAGGTTCTGGTGTAGATAGGAAGAATAAGACTAAAAGTAGCATTACTCTCACGCAAATGACACGAAAATGGAATAGAACCTCAGTGGAATGTAGTCTAGGGAAGTTTCGGTAGGTTATCAGTCGGTAATGGAGGGGTCGTTACCCTTCCCGGGTCAGTAATAGGCCCCAATATGGTTGTTCTGTATAATGGAGGAGTCGTTACTCTTGCCAGGCCACGAATAAGGCCTCATATTGTCAAGAAGTCAATTAAAAACAGATTAAAATAGCTAAAAATTATCAAAGAAAACGAATCCAAATAAAGAAGTTGTTGAATAACCAGCAATTTAACCAGAAACTTCGAGTTTAAAACGTCTTACACAGTTAATAAGTGCGAATATTGGAAGATGGGTCAAAATAAGGTCATAATTTGTCTATTAATAGCATGGATTCATGTTAATTGGTGTTCATAGGTACTAATTGGGCGCAATTTGTATTAGTTAGGTGATAATTAGTTAATTTGTCTAATTTTTGGTCAAAATATAAGTTGGTTTTATCTGAAAGGCAATTCTCTGCTGATTCGAAAACTCCAAACCCGGCCACCTAACTCCCAATATTGCGAAAGTTATACGTAAAAGAAGTTTTGATTAGTTACATTTTAATTTTGCAATATTGGCCTTAAGTGACCTTACAACAATGCGTAACAGTGTGTGTGGTTACGCCCATTCATGTTTCCATTCATTCCTTTGAGCCTCTGCTGGCTCTCTCCCAGCAGAGATTTGCCTCGCAGAGAAGGACTTAACACACACCTTAGGTGTGAAATTACGTTAGGAGGGGGGCTTAACTCCCTCCCCAATAATTTAAAAGAAATGAAAATAGTTAGTCTTAGGTAGTTAGGTACGTAGATTAATAATATTTGGTTTTTGTCTTGTGGAAAATTACGTAGGTATTAGTATGCATATTTTTTACGCAACAATTGCCCTTCCGCTCCTTTTGCAGTGAGACATAGAGTCTTGCCGAGGAAGAGCAATTGTTGCTGGGATTGACGAGCGGCTTCCCTTGTCTACGGCCGAAAGGTCAAGCCCAAAAGGAAAGAAAGGGGCTAGGAGACAAGGGAATGCCTAAAAATAATAAACATAAATTTTATTTCATGAATTTACAAAACTAGCAGTTAATATTTGGGTTTTCATACTGGGCCCCGAGTATGTTTCTGTTCATACTGTTTCTCTTCATACTGTTTCTCCCCACAGCCGGCAATTGAATTGCCGGCCATAATCGCAAAAGTAGGGGCTACCGAAGCCAGAATTGTCATGTCTGTGATTGTGTGTTATGACTGTGAACTGTAACCTTGTGTAGGTCGGCATCAAAAATGTTAGGCATCAAAACTCAGAATCGTTTTTGACCATTAATCATCAGTTGTTTCAAGGGGAATGGCCGACTTCCCCGTTGTTAATCTAATTAATTGGAAGCTGTCCTTAGCGGAAATGTCTGTGATCTGTTTAGTAATAATTGCCTAAGCAATTATTACTCGTTCAGCTTTCATTTAAACTACTAAAGTTTAAAAAAATCCAGCAAAATTTTCTTTTACCAAATTTATCAAAGTTCCAAAGCTTACAGTAGAATACTGGAAGATGCAAGTCAAAGTTACTCCAGAATCAAGACAACAAATATGCATACTATAGGTAGATAGGTCTTGTTAGGGAGTAGTTAAAATGTATTATGTCTGTATAATTATATGTGTCAATATTGTTGTAATCTGTAGTGTGAATGAGACCCCCCAAATTTACGTAAGTGGCTCCTTGTGTAAACCCCTCATGGAGCGTGAGGTTTCAAGGTTAGCCTCTTTTGTGCAGTGTGAATTGTGAATCCCAAAGTGTGTGATTGTGAGTGTGAATGAGGGCATACCATGTAAACCCCCTTGTTGATAAGGGTATTGGGACTGCCAGAGTGAATGGGTACAGTAGTTAGATAGTAGGCAGGAAAATGGGCCAAATTGAGTAGCAATTTGGACCCAAAACATAGATAAATTAAAACCAGTAATGATTGAGGGTTGGATGCGTAATTGCTGCGAAAATGCTAATTTCGGAGTGAAAAGTTGTAGGAATCTACATAAAGAAATGGAGGCCTCCTTGGCAATTTGAGCAGATTTGGCAGCCTAGGGTCACGGGGACCCCGAATTAGGCCTGCCAAATCTGTCGGATTCCCGGTCATCCGTGTAGGTTGCCCTGCGATTAGGGGACGGATGAGCCGCATTCATGGAATCCAGAAATAGCCGAATCAGAACCATAACAGAATAACTTAAATTATTATGAAATTAATCACAGTGTAGCAAAATGCGTTAGACATCCGATTAGCGGACTAGTACTTTACTTAGTTCTAGGTAGGAAAATGTCTGCAGTCTTGTTGTATTAATTAGCGGGAATTCTTAATAACTGGGAAATAACTGATCAGTATAGTCAGGTCTAGTTAGGATAGGGATATTAATGGTCTTGGCCTGAAATTATCATGGGCTCACGGTCGTTACCGTAATCATCTAACTTCCCATGTCAGAGGCCTAAAGATGAGCCAAACTAAAAGAAAAGAGGTAGACCCGTACTGAGATTCGAACTCAGGTTCTCTGGATTAGTAGGTCCAGTGCTCATCCATTGAGCTATACGGGTTACAATTAGAACGAGTTCAAGCTAGCCTGTATAAGGAAGCAAATTAGCAACCCAGCGCGTGTGCAGTTTAATTAATACGTTATATGTGCTAATTATGCATATGTGGAAACAAACTTTAAATTTTGTTAATTTATATGCCAGTTTTGCACGAATGCAGTTATGTGCTCGTGTGAAAGGGTGGTAGTACGCGCGACTGCCGCTCGGCTGGCTGCTGGGGTTGCCAGCACCGGATCGAATAGCGGTTCGGCACGTCCCCTGTTAGGGCACTAGGATAAGGGGTAGGTAGATTTAGAAGTAGACGTAGTTCGGCAGGTCGGTAGGTCGGTAAGTAGGGAATGCGTAGAATGGCTGCTGAGACAGTGAGTGAGTGAGTTTTTGTATTTTTGCATAAACTGAGGAAAACTAATCACCCGCGAAAACTCACTCACAGTCAGCCAGTAGGTCTTATTTTAAGTTTCTTATTTCAGTCCCAAACCTGCAAGCAAAAACACTTAATAGGGATCTTACATTAAAACACCAGGTAATTGTAAGTTAACATTAATATTATGTAGGCTTTAGTTAGTTAGCGTAGGTAAGTAGGTAGGCATCAGTTAAGGCAATTACTATAAGTATTTAGCAAGTGACCATCTTCCAATATCAGAAATGCACTCTAAAATGTCCAGTTTCGTACGTGTAATTGATATAATCTTTGGGTCACGGGAAATAAACCCATTTCCCGTGACAAATCAACAAAATCAGGCCAAACACAGGCCGAAAATGCTAATATTAGCCAGTATTATTGTTTGCTCTGAAGATTGTACAAAATTTGGTCAGAATCAATGCATTTCACATCAAAATGGCCCTAGAAGGCCGCTCTGTGCAAAGGAAGGACAAAAGCAAACGAAGTCTGAATATGGGTCGCAAACAGCACAGTTTTCGTACATTTCTCAAGGTTGTTTCGTTTAGCTACGAGTTCAGTCAGGCCCAGCCAGGCCCAAGGTGGAAACCTTACGAATCAGTTCATTCAAGCTAGAAATTACGACAAGTTTAACTAAACTCTGAAAATACAAGTTAACAGAGGCCAGGAAGGCCCAATTGGTGACAAGAAGTTACCAGAAACGGTTAATATTGTCAAAAAGGCAGTACCAAACGTTCTCAGTCAATTCTTTAGTTTACAAGTTCAAATGGGGCCCAAAATGCACATTTTGGGCCTGGAAAGCAAAGGAACGAGTAATGGTTGCTGGGTTCGATTCCCGCACCATAATCTTGTACTAATGGGTTTTAACCCATTTGATTCAGGTGCGGAGACGAGGCTGCGCTGCTCTATCCAAATCTGAACTGCCCGTGGATCTTATCAGTCTTGTGTCTCTCAGATAGTCAGAGCCAGTAGTTTATCGGTGGACCGCAGAAGTCCGGATCAGTGAATCAGTAGTCAGTCAGTCAGTCAATTGGAATCAGTTAATTTTGGAAGGTACATAGACGGCCTGTATTGCCGAGTAGTGGATTAAGACAGAGACAGCGAGCGTAGCACCGCCTGATCAAAGTGGGAGGTTAAACCAGAAACCGAAAGGCCTAAACCTAATTCTTGGAAAAAGGACCAAAACACCAATTCTCTTTTCTATTGAGTCATGAATTCAACCGTTTTCGTCATCAGTTCTATGTCGGGAGGCGTTTCTCCCGTGTCTCTGGCCTAAGCGCCACCCCATCCGCAGTGAAGAAGAAGAAACCGTAGATTCGTTGAACTTTGTAGTTGTTTAATTTTCGTTAACCAGGAATAAGTAAGGCAGAACCAGGAAAACTCCCCATTTTCTCTATTTCCTCAAAAAGCCAGTTCCGTACAGTAACCCTGTCTAGGTGTTGGAGCGGACCTTCGGGAAAGCAGTGTCCAACATTCGGGGACTCACCCATAGACCGACCCCAGGTTTACTTCAGTTAATAATTGTTTGTTTGTAGTTTGCTGATTTGTAGTTTGATAATCCGTTTGTAAGGACGGATAAAGAGTCGCACAGCATAAGCATATAGGCGCACGAGAAAGCATATAGGTACTTGCTTAGTAGAGTGTTGGAGACAGTGTAATAGTTAGGATAATAGAGACAGAGTTTGAGAAAAGGAAGAAGAAGAGGTACCACTGAACCTTGTCCCTAACTAAACCGATAACTTGGGTAATATTATCCTAAATTAGGATAATATTAATAATAAACCAAAAGACGGTAACTGGCAACTCTGGTACAGTAAATTGTATACTGTACTGATCTGTAATTGTATCTGTTTTGCACAGTTTGTAACGACCCCTGTTATTAACGCATATTGTGTTGTCAATTGTCATAGTGCTTACAAGAGTGTACCCATCATACCTGTACAAGTAGTAATAAATAATTGGTGTGTCAGACCTAGAGTCTCAGAGTTTAACAGAGAGGCGCGATTGTCTCTGGAAGTCAGGCGCGTTAGCCAAAGGATCGGATCAGGACTACTCAAAGGTAAGTTCTGGTCAGGAATCAGAAGACTCATCGTCAATCCAGCGATCAAATCAACGCAAGTGCTGACCCCTCTTGCTGATCAGCTGGAATCTAGTGCAACAAACGAACTCACAAAGAAGACCCCTACAAAAGTTGGCTGCAGGGAATCTCTGATTTTGGAACACCACCTTTCGGAGATCCGGTGCCTAAGTCTACTTCTATAAGTGGACGTGCTGACCTTCCGTGTGATCAAGTGCAGAGCGATTTCTGACACTAGACCGGAGAGCAGAGCGATTTTTGACTCCGGATCCTAGCAACTTCATTACATATGCCTCTCTGCATAAGTACACGCACTTTTATACCTTTTTGTTGTGCACAGAAAAAGTTTTGGTGACCAATTTGCATATTTGTATAGACTGGCTGTTCCTTTGCTGGGTACACTGTTGCATGTTTGTATAAGCAATAACTAATAGGAATATCGTTAGTCAAAAACCAGGGACTATTTTGCATAATTGAATATGAAAGCCTCTTCTTGTTTGCACAGACATGTGACACTAGACAACAAAAGGTATTATTATTATTGTAATGATGCAAAGATAAGTATAGAGGCCAATTTCTGTAGTACACTTTCCTATCCTATTATTGCTGTTCCCAGAGCGCGTATACATATCAGAGAAAAAGGTATAAAGCTAAGTCATAAAAAATAAGTAAAACTTATCAACTTATAATAGAGAGATTACTGTTTTCGACTGAACTTTGCGATTTTGCTACCCCCCCCCCAGATTTTCAGAGTTTACTAGCATCCCCCAAAGTTTTTGGGCGAAAAGTGTCCACATAGCTGTACGAAACATGTTTGCAATCATGTTTTCGATCTTACAAATGGTAGGTGTACCGCCTGTTTCGGTTGGGGGGCAGTAAACAATCGAACTCTGGCTTGTGGGGGTCACAAAAATCACAAGTTTTTAAAGAAAGTGTGTAGCTGCCGCTAAATATTCGCATCAGAAAACAACCGGAATAGAGTGTTTTAAGAATTTTTTATAAGCCCATCATCAGATTTTCAGATTTTCCTACCACCCCCAAAGTTTTGGTCGGAAAGTGGCCAAAATGGCAAGAAAATCTAAAATTTAAGGGGTTTTGAAAATTTTCGGCTAGGCAATATGTATAACTCTAATCAAAAACCACCAATTCACAGATATGTTAGGGGAGTTGGGAGGGGGCCCCACCAAAATGACAACTTTTGGCAACCTCCCCCTCATTTTCAGATTTTGCTACCCCCCTCCCCAGATTTTACTATCACCCACCCCCCCAAATTTTTGGCCGACAAGTGGCCAAAACTGGCAAAAAAGAATTTCATATTTTGTTACTACCCCCCAAATTTTGACAGAAAACTGGCTGAAAAAGGCAAAGAAAAGAAAATTTAGGAACTTTTGGGAAATTTTCGGCTAGGCCCCCCTCCTTCCGTCAGAACCACTGTTTCCGTCAAAACACCCTTTTCAGCTCGGTGCTGGTATCCTTTTGTGCAGTGGTTTTTTGGTGATTTTTCGAAACCCTATAACTTTCGCAATTTTGGGAGTTGGAAAGAGCTTTATGCATCGTTTTAAAGCTTATAATCTGCACATTAAGATGAGCTTACGAAATTAGCAAAAAATTTCCGACACGCTGATATCTGACAGCCTGAATATAGACCAAAAATTTTTGAACATCGATTTCTCAAAACTGCAGAATCGGCCAAAATTTCTTCTTGTGCCATGATATGAAGGACATGTGGGCCGAGGGACATTTTTTGGATTTGGCTCAACAAGTCTCAGTACTCCAGAAAATACGGCAAATGCGCAATGACACGAAATTTCGCAACTTTCTATTCAGTTTTCTCACAACTGGAGACGTTTTAGCTCAAACCAAGAAAAATGTCCCTCCGCAATAGGGTGAATTTTCATTCAGCCCAAAATCACGAGAATCCATTGGGTAGTTTTTGAGAAATCAATGTTCAAAACAAAATAATCGCAATTTTGCAAAAATGGTTTTTCGGCGAATTCTCCAGCTTAAAGCAACGAACTCCAGCGAATAGGTATTGATAAAATGCGCAATTGGACGGTGTATCGATTGAGTATAAATATGCCGAAATTGTCTGTAAGATTTGGCAGTAATTCTGAAAAAACTGATTTCTTCAAAAATGGCCATTTTTTGACCCCAAAAATCGATTTTGGCTTATACTGCCTTAACCACTAAAGGTAGCGCAAAAGTTGTAAAAGCAAAAATGTCCATTTGGGTGGCCTCTTTCCAGCCATAACAACCAATCCGGTGTAGCGACCATGTACTAAGAGAGTAAGAGCAAAAACCAAAGCTTTCTTATCTTTACACCTAAAAATCCGGGACTGGGCCCCGTTGCATAAAAGTAAGGAGTAATTACTCCTGAATTGTCATTAGTATTATGTCAGCAGTGTCACGAGTCGTGACATTTGCGTTGCATAAAATACTAATGACACTATTACTCCTTACTTGTAGTTATTCACGGTTTTCTTACGATTTACTAATGACTTTTCAGGAGTATTTTTCACTAGTTCTAAGGCAGAAACTGAGGAGTAAAAATTTTTAAGTAAATAACATCATTTATTTGAAATATTTTAAATCCATTTCGACTGTGAATGTTTGTGTGAATTCGTGCTAGTTGTATGTAAACTACAAACAAATTTCGATGATTACCAAAAACCGTAATTTAGAACAAAACAATAGAAAATATGGAGAAATTAGGGCACACAAAGTAATGAAATAACGTTGTGAGGAGAAAATCCAAAAATACATCTTAAAACTCAAAGAAACGTAATATTTCCAACATTCACGGTAAAAATTGACCCGTAGAAATGACTGCTATATTCAGCAGTAAAATAGTCAGACTAATAACTTTTATGCAACACTGCTGTTTTTCATTAGTAAAATTTAGGGGTGAATTTACTGCTGACACTGATGACTTTTCAGACAATTAACGCCTGACTTTTATGCAACGGTTACTTGTGACATTTCATTAGTAATTACTCCTGATTCAGGAGTAATAGTGTTTTATGCAACGGGGCCCTGGTCCCAGAATGTTAAAGAGCACGAAAATAATGTATTTGGAAAGTTTCATCCACTTTCATGAAAAAATTGAAGCTTGTAGGGTCGAATTTACACAAAGCGATACCAGCACCTTAAAGAGAATGACAGAATGCTATCCATTTAGCTAACTCGTCTCCATTGCACCCACCGTTACAGAAAACTACTCAATGCAAACACCAAACACTTTCAGGAGCTCCTTATATCTTCCTCATGTACATGTTCCAAACAAGTCTGTCCCTGTAATTCAGCAACCGGGGGGCCTCCTAACGCACAACGATTTTCCGGCGCTAATCCCATCAAAAGCATACAACGTAAAAGCGTAAGCAGCGTAAAACAGTGACGGAGGACCTACAATGATTGGTGCTGGAACACACTATTGTTGCTTGACAGTGACAAACTCTACGCACCTATTCCATCACCGCTTCATTCATTCCCCCATAGTTTAATCTACATGTTTTACGCTCACAGCTTTGCTTCAATTTAGCAAAACATACACGTGCGTCTCCTTAGCGAACCAAGTCTTTGATCCATTGCTGGAACTGTTTGATCCATAAAGAGCAAGCAAAACTGTGCATGAGTCAAAAACATTTAGCTTTGAGTCACGCATGGTTCGGCTAAGAAATTGACTTTTTTATTGGTTCGCTAAAAGTCGTCCTGTGAACCAAGTTTTGAGTTATTAGCTCATTTTGCTACAGCTGGTAAACTTCAAGACCATGAGTCAGACTTCAGAATTTTACTGAAAATGCAAGGAAAAAAGCAGAATTTTTTAATTAGAATTACTAACATAAATCTCAAGCTCCAATTTTGCTTAAAGCGGGAAATGGTCTCGCTTCAATTCCAACATGAGCTGTGCTGAGAATGGGAACGGTGATTATCTCGAGAAAACATTGAATTTTATTTTTCAAGTTTGCCACTTTTTGATTTGCAGCAACAATGATCACCAATGAATACTCTTCTTTGACGCACCAAAATCAATGGTTAAAAAATTTGAATTTTGCATATGTAAAGATATGTCGCGACTGCGTCCGCTCACCGAAAAGTAGGACAATTTTTACTCCAAAAAGTATGTTATCACAGGTTGTCCTTATTTTTTAAAATTGACTAAAATGCTATTTTTTTGCAGAGAAAACGAATGTTATAGGTTTCTGAATGGCTGTATTTTATAAATTTTCTTAAAAAAGTTTATATAATTCGTAAATATAGAAAACCAATTATCTCTATTGTATTAATTGGTTGCATTTAATTGACAATAATTTGATAAATTATTACCTTGCAAATACGCTACAGCCATTCAAAAACCTATAACATTCGCTTTCTCTGCGAAAAACAGCATTTTAGTCAATTTTAAAAAATAAGGACAACCTGGGATAACCTACTTTTTGGAGTAAGGTGAGCGGACGCAGTCGCGACTTAGCAATCTTTACATGTGCAAAATTCAATTTTTTTCAACCATTTAGTTTATTTTAAAGGTGCGTCCAAGAAAGACTATTCGTTGGTGTTATTGTTGCTGTAAATTAAAAGGTGACAAATTGAAAAATAAAATTTAATGTTTTCCCGAGATAACCACCGTTTTATTCTCAGCACAGCTCATGTTAGGTGAGCGGACCATTTCCCGCTTTAAGCAAATTAGACTTAGTTTTTTATGTTAGTAATTCTAATTAAAAATTCTGCTTTTCCTTGCATTTTCAGTAAATTCTGAAGTCTGACTCATGGTGTACTCTTGAAGGACTATCAGCTGGCACAAAATGAGCTAATAACTCAAAACTTGGTTCGCAGGACGACTTTTAGCGAACCAATAAAAAAGTCAATTTTTTAGCCGAACCATGCGTGACTCAAAGCTAAATGTTTTTGACTCATGCACAGTTTTGCTTGCTCTTTTTGGATCAAACAGTTCCAGCAATGGATCAAAGACTTGGTTCGCTAAGGAGACGTACAAGCAAAACATACGTACAAGAAAACGGGGCACACCAGACACCTGAACTAAACCATAGTGGGCCACATGAGACGCTTGCCCGATTTTTGACCAGTCCGGACCCTGGTCAGGGCGCCACAGGCCGCTGGGTCCACTTTAGAGGGGTCCTCCAATGACAAAAATGTTAGCTTGTTATT
>JASAND010020956.1:0-59544 GCA_030248195.1 Trissonchulus latispiculum | reverse complement strand
ACATAGTTCCCAGTTGTATTTGCTCTAGGGGGTAATCAAACATAGCCGGAAAAATAGTTTTTATAACAAAATTTTAAAAAATTTCTGGGGTAATCAAACATAGCCGGAAAAATATTTAGACCAAAATTTTTAAAAATTTCTGGCTTCGTCGCAATTTTTCTGCTAAAATGATTAATTTTCGTGGAATATCGAGCAAAATTTTAAATTCTTTTATAAAAATTGATGATTTTGTTGCAATTTTTAATAACAAATGATAAATTTTAACAAATTGGCGTTAATTTTACGAAATACTTCACAAATTTCTTAGAGGTGCAAGCCCACTTGAAAATTTTAGTTCAAGGTACTAGCCACCTCAGGCCAAAATTGGAGGTGATGTCAAATTGCCTTGTGTACTCAGAACATTGTGTCAAGTTTAGCCCAATTTAGCAAACTTTAGTAAACAATGGCCCTGATGGCCAGCGCAAGGAGTCAGTTAAAAATGACCAATTTCATCATCAACGCAGTAATTCCAAACAAGAAGACTTTCATACGTTTCAGAGTTCATTTCGTCACATCGCAAGTTCAAATTAGGCCCAAAATGAACATTTTAGGGTTGGAAAGCTATAAAGAACGAGTAATGGTTGCTCGTTTTTTGGGAATGGCCGACTTCCCCGTAATTAATTTAGTTAGTAGAAGCAGCCCTTAGCAGAATGTATTTAGTATTTTCCTTTATAGTAATAATTGCCTAAGCAACTATTACTCGTGCAAGCTCTCCTAAAGTTCCCAAAGTTCTCAAATTCCCCAACAAAAATCAAAATTTCCAAAATTTCAAACTTTGCAAATTTAGAAATAAGATAAATGGAATCAAAAGAAATTATGAAAGCAATCATGAACTAGTACGAGTAGTAAATTATATATTTCATACATAGATATGCCCTGTTTCTTTGACAGAGACCATGAGATTTTTTGATGATCATTTAGCTAACAACGAAAAATTCTGCCAAAGGCTCAATATGGACGACTATCAGAAAGCGATGAATTTCTCATCACCCTCCGAGGACGAGCAGCAGAGTTCTATAAACGCTTGCCGCGGGATGGCATGCAGCAGAACGATTTGGAAGCATCTATGAGGGCCCTCACAGAACATATGATTCCCCGCTTACGGGAGTGTACGCCTCTGCCAAATTGTTCAGTATCAAGCAGACGCCCAATGAATCGGTGACTGATTACTCTCTGAGATTACAGAAGTATGCCCAGATCGATGCAGGAGATACAGATATGTTGGAAGTTATTAAGGCAAGGTTGTTCCTGATCGAACTCAGGAATGGATTCAAACCTCATGTCCCCATGGACATCGGAGATTATTCCAAGAGTTAATGGAGTCAGTGTAATTAAGGAAACGAAGAAAAGAGGAAGAGGAGTTAGCTTTGTCCCATCAACTAAATTCGATCAAATAATATTATCTTAAGTTGGGATAATACTAATCACTAACTAATCATAACCGACATCTATGGTACAATCTGCATTCCAGTGGTGATCTGATAGTGCAAGTGCCCCACTTGTCGATCGCTGCTGACCAGTGTCCAAACGAACTCACAAAGAAGACCCCTACAAAGGTTGGCAACAGGGATTCCCAATTTTAGACAACAGACCTTTCGGGAATCCAGTATCTATGTCATTTTTATCAAGTGGACGCGCCGACCTTCCTTGTGATTAAGTCTAGAGTGAATTCAGTTGAATTGAACTTCAATACATATGGCTGCTGCTATCATTAATCCTTTTTTACGAAAAAGCCCTATGAGCGGCGAAACAAAACGTTGTAAAACAAACACATTCCATTTTTACAACCTAATGACCAGTGTTCGCCGACAACCAAATGTTGTCATAAATACAGAGTATATAGTTGAGCCAATATTTCTGTGGAAGTTTTCAATTTTCTATCATAATATATCCATATATGTCCCTATACCATCATATCACCCAATACGTCATACAGTTACTCTAGTTTACTGCACAGGCTACAGAGTACAAATTCTACGGATACAATAACTTCAATAGTCTCTAGTTTTAACTTAATGGGTTAGGTCTTGTTAAAATCCAGCAGGGTTGCCGCCAGGCTTTCGTTTATCACTATTAGCGTACCAAACGTCGCCCTTTTTGTGAATACCCGCCACTGTGCTAAGCTCAAACGGCTGATCTTCCGTCACATTCTGACCGTACATTTTCTTGAGCATGTCAACGTACACCTAAAATCACAGATTGAACAAAAACATATTGCTGTTGTTTCCTAAGTGTTAAATGTTTTGTAACTACTGCAACACAAAAAGGAATTAGCCAGTGAGAGTATAATAGCTAACTGACTTTTTGCTTTTAATATCCGCTGGTGTGCCATTTTCAAGTCCCCTCTGGACCTCAAATATTTAGATCAATACTAGAGAAATAGCATGAAGAATCAACAAGAACACCCCTATGTGAAAGGTTGAAATACCCGAAAGAAAGTAGTTATAGCTAAACCAAGTAAAGATACCAAATTTTACCAAAAATAGTCTTTTACCTCAATTTTTGTGTATTGATTATTTGTTTTGTACAGTATAATTTTTGTTGTATAGCTTACTTAGGATATGATATGTAGTTAGTTAGGTTAGTTTTTGACTTTTGAACAGTAGTTTGATATATAATGTATACAAAAATTAACCTATCTACTAACTGGAATTTCTGTGAATCTTTGTATTGGGTAGCTAGGACTTTTCTTCTTGTAGCAATTTAGTTAGGATAATAGTTTGACTGTGAATTGTCTTTAGCTAGGTTCTTTGTGCTTGTTTGACGTGCATTATATAATGTGTTTAGTTAGGATTTGTGTTCAGGTTATGTATAGCTTAACTGTGGCTTGTTTATTCGTACATGTGTGCTTGTTTGTATATTTGCTAGGGTAATTGCGTGTGTGCTTGTTTTGGATCGATCCCTATGTCTGTATGTTTGTATGAATGTTATATTTGTGAATATTTGCATTAGTAGCTTTTGCAATTGCTGTGTATAGTTCTCTTGGAATTCTATCTTTGGAATATTTGGTATCTTTACTTGGTTTAGCTATAACTACTTTCTTTCGGGTATTCTGTTACTCCCTGCGTTTCGCTATTTTCGCCTGGCTATGACTTCCCTTTTGCTACCACTTCTAACTTTAATTCTCTTAACTTCTATTTGTAGTTTCTTTCTATTAACCATGGGTATACGTGCCAGGATACGTTCCTCATAACTGGTCTCATGGGATTTGTGTGAGATCTACTTTTTAACGTTGAAATTTTCCTCAATTTTTTTATTACTGAATTACGGTAGCATTCCCTCTCGCCCTTGTATTTTAGCAGGCGCTAAAATTTTTCTATCCAGGGGAGGATGTCAAAAACCAGTTCAAACCGGTTGCACTTAGACAGCCCAAAAGGCTAATCTTGATTTGAATACTTTTAAGTGTCCCACTTAATTTGCATATTTGTCTGTTTGACGTTTACTTGTGAACTTTCGGTTCAGTGTGTGTTGAGTTGTCTTCATGTTTTGATTCAGCCGTGCCCGTATTTTTCTGCTGTGATTTATTTTATGGATTATTATGACCAATGATATCTTGGGTGATTTTCAGTGGTAAAGAATTGTAAGCTGTCATAGTGAGTGTAGTTGGTAGGGTTAGATTCTTAGTTAGATAGGTAGATTTAGTATATTAACTTGACAGATTAGGCCCGGTTTAGCCTGCAATCGCTCAGCCTCTCAATCCCAGGCTAAGTCCAGGCAGTTAGCCTTGGGATTAACACCTAAAAGGGGAATATTCCGCCGTTGGGCCGTTAAGATACCATTATTTAAAAAATTGCTGGATTAAAATTTTTGAAGATTTACCAATTTACTTAATCCATTGTTTGCAACTTTGATTTGAAAACAAAAGTGATATGAGAATAGAGCTGCTACTGATTATCTGAGAAGCAAAATGAAAAGCAGCCCTGCCATTTCAGGCGGTCCTCAGGTGTGACCTGGCTTGCCAGTTCTCAGAACATCCTGACGATGCTATCCTCTAGCCGGCTTTCTGAGCTCGGTAATGAGCTATTCTTTCCCTCAGAAGAGCCATGCTTGTTCTATTGGTTATTTGCTCTACTCACTGGCTATTGAATGGAATGTTAACCTTGAGGCCAGAAGGTATGATATTGAACCTAGACAGCAGCATAGAAAGGTTAGGTGGTTTCTTTTGGCAGCTAACTTAAGGTGGAGCTGAATCTTAATAGCTTCCTAAGTGGTTATACCGACTTCGCAATTTTGACCTGCATGTTCTTCGTGGTGTCGTTTCATTTCTAGAGTTAGATGATTTGCCTTTTTATTACGGGTGCTGTTAAAGACCAATCATCTGACTCTTCTAGACATGAAACGACGCCACGAAGAACATACAGATCAGAAATGCTATAATGTCTTTTACAAAGCGGAACAACACATGATCCAGTGAGAGGTTCACCATGGTGTCCCACCTCCAATGCCGAATTTCTGCAGTTTCTACAGAAGTCCTTTTAAGAGTGCACAGTGTTTCTAGGAATGGTGGCACAATTACCCAAAAAATGGCAGGTCTGTCTGACCAATAAATATTTTGTCAAAATATACCTTTGGGAAGTCCGGTTCGTATAGGGTAGTCGTCGGGAAAAGTTGATTGTGAAGTCTTGGAGCATCAATTGCTTCCTTAATTGTGTTGTTGAACCACAGCACTCTCAATGCAACCTGAAACATTCTGGTGGGATGGTGCCAAAGCAACGATCAGATAAAGCTTGGCCAGTGATCTTTTCAGTAAAACAGCTTTTGAGAGCAAAAACTTTGTTTGTTCAATAACTAGAATAACAACCAATAACAATCCAAGTTACCAAATAGATTCTAAGGCGGTAAGAATCACGAAAGTAAGCGCAGTCAGTCCAAGCTTGTTGGACTGGCATTTACACTGGACACGAATCCACACTAATCCAAATTTTTGACTTATAATGTGATAAGCATGATGTAATAAGTAATAATGTAATAATCTCAAATAATCTTAAATGTTAGTAATAAATTTTTAACTATGCTGTCGATTTTTCTACTTTCTCACAATCTCCTACCATATGTGTACCATATTTGTTTGTTACACTCATATAAAACCATTGCATTTAGCACTTACACTCGCGACAGAGGTAATAATTCTTGACCCGCCCGAAGCACCCACAACCAATTCCACTTCTTTGGTATTCTTATTTATGAAAATACTGGGACTCATGGATGACATTGGCTTCTTTCCTGGCTCAATGAAATTGACGGGGCTCGGCTCCAGACCGTAGGCATTCGTCCGGCCGGGTGTGGAGAAGTCGTCCATCTGGTTATTCAGGATGATCCCTGTCTGCTTCGAACGTCGCTGCGAGCCAAAGCTGAAATATTAACAATTGTTCACACCACAGATGTTAGAAGATAATAATCGCAAATAAGCACCGAGCTAAAACTATTAGTGTAGTCGTAGCGCTATCACAATGTAATAACTTTTCTAGCATAGACTTCTAAATTTCCTGCCAATATCTTACATCTTAATATTACAACCTTAGCTTAAGGCATTGGGCTAACGAAAAAATGAATCGAAAAACAAACTTCAGGTTCGTGTTCTATGACTCCGAAAACCCCATAATGTTACTTTTCAGAAAACTTTGCTACAAAGATTTTTCTGTTTTCCTTGGTCCATCATATCGAAAATTTTTGCAATATTGAACTGAGCTTAACGGCCGAACCATATTTCAGCTCGATTGGTCAAATTCTGGAAACGCTGGGAGGAGTAGAACGGGTAGACCCTTTACTATGTGTTTATAGTTGATGTCACGGATACAGCATTCCCGTCAGCATCAACCGCACTGATGTGCGTGGTCCCGCCGTCCGCAGTTGAAACGTAGTCTCCTCCATACGATGACACATCCTGAGCTTTATTTGTTATCTGTGATCGCAATTCGTCAATGTTGGCCATGTCCGAAAGCTCATCAACAATCTGCAAAACGGTTTAAGGTATACAAGGCGTAAAAACGAAAACATGGTTCAAATTTTAGCGGATCGAAAATGTTGAGACAAAGCTACAGAACATCGATTAAGATTACGCACAGGGTATTCCGAATGCTAAGAGAGAGCAAAAGGAAATTTTCAGTTCAACAATTTAGCTGTTGTTTGCATTAATTTAAGAGTAAGATTTACTTTTTGGGCTTCTGGCACATCCCCAAGTTGGCTACGATAGGCAAACGCAAACTTGAAAGCTTCAACTGTTTTGTGAAGTACGTCTCCTGTAGTTATGTCCGTTTGTAATAACGAGGGATTCCATTTGTATCCTGAAAGAATGTATCTACGTGAAACATACATAAAATCATCTCTTTCCCATTTATTGGGGTGTCGTCCTTTTTACCACCATCCCCATTTCGAATGGTCACATTTTGTTGGCCGCATGGGTAGTTCCTTTTTTGCTAAATTCGTTCACATCAACCATTAAAATACGACCAGGGTATGTGTACCAAGGCATCAAAATACTACCATTAGAAAACGAACAAAAACTAGAAGAATCCTGATGCTTTGATGGACAACCTTTTATAGACAACAGCGGAATTTTGTTATACAGTCAAACTCCAATAAATCACTCAGATAACCAAAACTGCATCGGTATAATCGAAAGCTATACATATCCTAAAACTACAAGATAATTGTAGTGTATGAAACTGTTAAGTTAGAATGTGTTTTGATCCGATATATCCTATTGTGGTGTGATACGTTGGCGGTTGATTTATGCAAGCCTAAACACAACGAAAATTCACCCATACCTCCAAGAATGTTCAGAATCGTAGCCAATATGATACCAGATGAAGGTGGGGGTGGGGTGCAGATGGTGAGATCGGTTCCCACGATATCCATGAATATAGGATTTTCCCTGATAACAGTGGCATAATTGGCCAGATCTGCCAGTGTAATGTTTCCGCCTATTGAAAAAGTACACACAAACTAACTAGAACTTACTTTTGTCTTGCTCTGTAAATTTAGTTCGAAATCAAGAAAGAAAAGATAGAGTAGAGTAGAGTGGAGTAGAGTACTGTTAAAAACAACTGCTTTAACTCATTTTAACTCCACTCAAGCTTGAGTTTCCCTCTTCCCATGTCTCTCATGAAAAGGGTCGAGTTAAGTTAGCTAATTTAGCTCTACTCCACTCCTTTCGTGAGAAGTTCCCAGTCTTAAATTTAGTTTAGAATGATCTAGGGTTGGTTCCTGGAGGCAGCCAAATTTTTTGAACTTACATATCGGGTCATTGTGACTGTGAAGTGTCTATTTTATCTAAATTTAAAGCAATGTCGTTGTTGTAATTGTGCAGAAAGCTGCCTCTTTGTAAATATTGAAATAGTTGTGTATGCGACACTAGCTGGCAAAATAAATCTATGAAATTATTACCATCATGATAATGCTCATGAAAATCTTTCAATTTAGAGAAAATTCAGAAAATTAAATCAATAACCTAAAAATGCTGCGAATAGATTAAAATACCATTTTTCTTGCCCATAAAGTGGCCTGGAGTTTCACACTTAAGTCATACTTAGGCAAAAGTTTCATACATACCTCCCTTGCCTATGTCCTCAACCAGCTTCTGGGCAATCTCTCCCTTATAGAAGAGCTCGATGGGATCCGATGACTCTGCCAGCAGTCTCAAGGTATCCGCCAACGGTTGACGTTTCATTATTTCCCCGGTCGTGTAGGGTTTTCCAGTATCTTTGTTGATGTAAATGCTGAAAACGAAAATGTTTACAATTGTGGGATTTACTCAGTGAGGAACTTATTGGTATCTGCTCAACAGACCAGTAGTGAAATAAAGTAGCAGCTATCTTCACGTTTGAAGCACAGCAGTGCGTTTAGTTTCGCGAAATTACTCAATAATAAATGATTTTGATATTACTTTATGTGAAATGGTGAATCATATTTCTTTTTGCACTAGCTACGGCGCTAGCTTCACTAGTATTAAAGAAAGCGCAATCTTGAATTTCGTCAGTATATTGTTTGTCATCAGATTAGTGTGGTCTGGGATATTGTTGGGTAGGTTCCTTTGGGGGTTCGATTGGCAGTTCCCATTGGGGCTCTTTGTGATTGTTTAAGTCTCTCGTATCGTTTATGAAATGTTTTATTGGGTTTTGGTCTAAGTTTGAAGCTAGCAAAGTTTATATTTGTGATTCAAAAGTAAATTAGTAAGGTGGTTTTTCCCTTTTGATAGGATAAATTGAACGGCTATCTAAGCTGACGTTAGGTCTTGCTCTCACCAAATATTCCCAAGTCTCGCTCTCGATCTTTCTGAGGCCTAGGTATCACACACCGAGCACCTCTCTATCTGCATTCCATTACTGAGTCCGGTTTAACAGTTTATTTCATGAAGTACACCAGTATCCTACACAGTTAAAATTTGTTGAAGGCATCAAAACCCAATGAAAGAGGTAACGAGGATAAGTCAACAGTGTTTTATGTCTATTCAAAGCCACTTCAGTATTTTGTGTCAAAGTACTGGAATGCTTTCAAGAATGCACGATGCTTCGCTAAGATGCAGTTGCAAGAAATTAACAATTATGGATGACCATACGTTTTACTTTCTTTCATCTTAGCTTAATTATAAGAGAAAAATAAGTTTAACCAATTAGAACAACCTACCCCAAACCATTTTCTTCCGTCAAAACGTCCCCTCTTTCGAACTCGTCTGCCAGAATGTCAGACAGTGTTTCTGAAATCGGGAATCCGTTTTCGCAAAGTCGAATTGTCTGTTCAAACAGTCTCGCCCATTCCATTTTCCCAAACTTCTGGTGAGCTGTCCACATTCCGTGAATTTCGCCCGGAATGGCAATGGCTCTCCAGCCTAAAATTGAAGGCCAAACTTAGACCAACAGTACACAACAATTTATTTCAATGAGCCAAATCGTCATGAGAAAGAATGAGAAAGAATTCAAGGTTGTTTGAGACAGTCGGTCTAAGCTTAAGTGGTACATAATACAGATTACGATTGAGTGCTGAAGGTTATTGTTGTGTAGGAATGTTCCTATAAACAGCAAACATTTCTGCAACGGCGACATAAAAAAGCGCACCTGTGAGCAGCAGTCCCTCCGTGTTGTCCTTAAACATGTCCTTGTGGGCGTTGGCCGGCGCAGTCTCCCGAGCGTCCACGATCGTACATGTCCCGTCTTCCCTACAGATTTATTAATTGCAGATTTTGTTGCATTGCATATGGACAAAAACAGACAAGCTGTAATTCCAATCTACTTCTTATATATTTCTACTTGCATAAAATTTCAACTAACATATAACCACATCATAACTACCATCGTAAGGGAAGCAGGCATAGGAAGCATGGATAAGCCTCATATGGAAGTTCACCTGATGGCTCGGTAGTGTAGTGGTCAGTACTTCTGGCCTCTGGCTCCAGATTGGAATGGCCGTGGTCCGACCAGTTCAATTCTTCACTTTCCATTGACAAGCTGAAATCTCAACTTCCCTTTTGTCTCCCAGGTCATGTTGCAACTGTAAACGGTGCCTGGCGACCTCCAATTAGGGCTTACCTTATTGTGGACTGGGAGTCGGGCTAAGAAAACGAAGGGGGGGGGGTCCAAGACAAAAGGCACTGCTTACAGCTGAACCATTAACTGGAAGAAGCAGTTTTTGTGGGAAGTGGGAAGTACGGGTCTTCAGTCCGGATAGAAAGTGAAGAATCGGGAGTAGAACCACATTATGTCGCAACAAAATATGAAAGGCTGGCATTGGGACGAGATTGGAAGCTGCTGACAAGTGTCCGGGCAGGATCCGAACCCACGTTGGCTGGTTTGCAGCTGACAATCCAAACAATTACTGACCTCTGAACAGTTATTACCCTTATTTCAACCTTTCCGAGTACAAGAAATGAAGTTATTTAACGTAGGGTGTATACTAACTTGTTGTAGACGGACATAAAGAAGCCACCGCCTATACCAGAGCTCTGAGCATTGAGTGCGCCCTGGCAAATCATGATCGCAATGGCCGCATCCACTGCATTTCCTCCGCTGATTTGCACATTTCTGAAGCAGAAATATTAAAACAGAACCTAATGCTTTAAACCAGTGAAAGAACGGCGAAACTACATGTCACTACAGCACGTCCGACCCGAAAAATTCGGTTCTGAGGTCAGGATCGAACCCACAACCTTTGGCGACCTAGGCTAACACCGATTTTAAAGTAAAGCCAACTGAGTAAATGTAACCGTCACTCCAGCAACTAAGACACTAGTCTGCAGCGGGCTTGTTTTGTAGGTTGAGTTTTGGTAAGTTTTGTCGTTTGTCACTCTTGGCTGAGTTTACTACTACATTGCCCTTATGAAAGCGTTCTTCGCTTACAGGGTAAGGTAAAGCTACTAGTGTCAATAGCTCGAGAACGTATGGGGACTCGGCGATGTTTTTGGGGGTGTTAGAGCTACCTCAATGGAGGAAGTCCTTTACACGCACGAGTTAAAAGAGTACCGATAAAATATTTTAACTCGTTTAATCCTCCAGTTGAGCTAAAATGAACTGTTTTACTCTTTCAACCCTATGCGCGAAAAGAATTGAATTACTCCTAACTCATTTAACTCGTTTAACTCGCTGCGCGAAAAGAGCCTTAGTTTCCATTCAATTTCTGACAATCGGCCGTTTGCGCCAAATGTGATTATTTGCTAAGCATTTACTAATCCGAAGAGCAACTGATCTGCTAATCTTGAGTGTTTGTTTAGCAGCAACTCATCACCTCAGCACCACATCTGTTTAGAAAATTCGAAAAACTAGCAGGAATTTAATGGTTAATCCTCCTCTAGAACAGGATTAAGTATTTACTTCTTGAGCACTTGATTAGCATCTGCTTAGCAGTTGGTTAACTTAATCAGATTTGGTGCAAAGGAGTTTGGGATTAAGCACTTGCTATAAAGCAGTTGCGTAGCCCGAAATTCGCTAATCAATTGGTAATCACATTTGGTGCAAACCAGTGTATATGTACAGACAGAGAGCACCAATGATATAGAAGTTATGTGCTATTCTCTCCTGGCTCCGTGGTGTAGTGGTTGCATGCCTAACCGCAGTTCGGGAGGTCCGTGGTTCGATTCCGATTTCGACTCGATTCCGAGCCAAAACTTTACATATGCATATAACGCTACATGATATTTCTATACCGTCCGACTTCTGAGCATAATCCGACATCAGCGGCCAGGGCCGTCTGGTAGTATTTATACATTGGGGAGAGGGAAGGCTTGGGCCAGATCTCATCCCTGTCGCTGCACATTCGCAGTAGGCCAGTCAATACCGGTAAAAACAGCATCCTTCCCTTCTCTCACCAAAGTACTAAAACAAAACGCAACCAAAGATGAAACTCAAAAGGTGGACGGGCATCATAATAATCGCCCAAGGTGGAGCCTCGAAACCGATGGCAAAATAAGGTTTGGGCAAGAGTGCATAACTTGACTATATATGTATAAGAAGGAGAGTAAGCCACTAGAACGCTTCTCTTCATGTCATTGCGTAACGGTGCCGGGTCTACCGATCCTTAAATCGGGCCTCCGGGCCCGGCCTGAAAATTTTTTTAACGGCACAACTCTAGCTCCGACCACAATACGCGAATGTTCCCCCGTTTGTGGGGGTCAACAAGCATAGCCCTTTCCCGTGTGGTGAGAAGGGGGGTAGCAAAAAGAGGTCCCCGTTAAGGGGGAGGGTCGCCAAGTCAGGCTAAGATTGGCTGAACCTGATTGGCTGTTGGCGATCCGCCCCTCAAACGGGGACTCATTTTGCTTACCCCCCCCCCTCCCCCAACAAACGGGGACCTCCTTTGCCTACCCCCCCCCCCACCAAACGGGCACCCACTTTGGAAATAAATAGAAACAACCGTAATCCTTTGCACTACCACCCTCCCCACCAAACGATTTCTGCAATCCGATTGGCTGCTGACTACCCCCACCAAAAGGGGACCTCTTTTCTGCTAGCCCCCCCCTCCTCACCAATCGGAGGAGGTGTATGCTTTGTCATTGCAAAGCGACCCCCTCCAGCAAACGGGGGAACATTCGCGTATTGTGGTCGGAGCACCGTTACGCAATGCCAAGAAGAGGAGCCCTCTAGTGGCTTATTTTCTTCTGTGATATAAGGAATTAATTATGGACTCTTGATTTAGGTTCATATGGATTCAAGTTTTGAGTTTTATCCTTTTCTTTGCGATGCCAACCTATTCACAGGGATTCGTGGAATTTTGTCTATTTTGTCGCATCTGTCTAACTGTTACAACACTTTAATAAGAAATTAGCTAACCGCTATTTAACTTAGACTATTATTATTATTATTATTGGGTTGCCGCTTTTTTCACAAAAAAGGCAACCCTTTCATCTGGGTATGTCTGTTTATTTATTTATTATTCATCTTGTGACCACCCCCTGTCCCCCCTCCAACTTTTGCTAGGCTTGACCGATTGGGCTGAAATTTTCAGGATGGGTTTAGGGTGGGGTGAAGTGTTGACTGAAGCGCGGGCAGTCCGATATTTCCCGGATTCCGGGAATGGCGAATCCCGGAATTTTTTAGAATGGTAAGGGGGGACCAAGGGAAACGTAAAAATTTTTTGTCAATGATTTTGCTTAAAAGTTGGGCAAGGTGTAATTCGATAGCGCTGATTTCGAAACTGAAATCAAAATTTCCGGAAAATGTACGGATTTCGAGATATTCGACCCGAAAAATTCCGGATTTTGAAATTTTTTTCCGAGAGTGGTCGATATGAATGTATTTGGTAAATGTAAATGTAAATGTATATGGTAAATGAAAGAGCTTGTCGAGCTGAACAACATTTCTGCTTGCGGCATTTTCTGGAAATGCGTCTAGCGAAGGTTACAGCCGAAAAACTGAAAATCCGGGAATTCACGAAAACCCGGATTTTGAAAAATTTTTCCAAAAGTGGAGAAAAAAACCAGACAACTTTCTGCTTGCGGCATTTTCTGGAAATGCGTCTAGCGAAAGTTAAAAAATTATAAAAAATAAAAGAAAAAGAAGAAGTATTAAACTAATAATTATTATTATTATTATTATTATTATTATAATTATTATTATTATTATTATTATTATTATTATTATTATTATTATCAATTATTATCATTATTATTACCATTATTATTATTATTATAAATATTATTATTATTATTATTATTATTATTATTATTATTATTATTATTGTCATCATCAATTATTATCATTATTATTATTAGGGCTAGTATTATTTATATTAGTATTATTACTATTATTATAGCTATTTCTATATAACATCAGTTTAACCTGTTTAACTTAGTTTAACTTTGACAATATGATTGAATTTGATATGATTGTCTTTCAAATTATCAAAAGCCTCAAAACACAATCTTTAAACTCCTATCACAAAAAGACATGGAGTGTATCAACCAGTTTTTCTGACAATTTATTTAAGTCAAACTTATTTATGGCTTATAAGGAATGAAATTGGTAAACAAGCTTTGATTGCAATTAGTTTCAGCTAAACTCAGTTAAAGAAATTAATTCATGCTCCCTCAGAGTTGTAAATCCCTTAAATCATTCCAGTACATTGGGAAAACGCTCCTATTTTCCAATTCTGCGATTTCTAAAACGATGCAAGCGGAATTTCGGACCAGTCAGGGCTAAAAGGAAACTATATTGCACACTGCAATATGAAATACCTAAAGGATTGTCTGACTCGAAAAAAAACAAAGAAAATAAGTGAATTATTTGACTCAGTGACATCTAACATCTTGTACGCGTACAAGAATTGTCCCAAGATTAAGCTCAATGCAATGACATTGTGTGACACCAACGCTCATTGTCTGAAATGCTTCAATGTTGCATACTATTGATGACGCAGAATTTTCGTATCTAACTGCGGTGTCCCTCAATACACGAGAACGTGTCAGTAGTTGTTTCGATGAAAATTCAATCTATATTGGTTGCTTTTGCAACAAATTGCGTATCAGCATGAGTACACCATTGCACTGAATTATTGATGCATAATAGATGAGATTCTACGAGGACTTGTTCCCAGTGAAGGATTGTTCCCATGCCTTCTCTCCTCGTCTGAGGGAGCGACACCCAGCCGGTGCTTGTCCCCGGCTACTCCGCCCTGTGAGTGCCCAGGAGCACATCTCTGGAAGGGAAGTAGTCGCCTTTCATCAACCATTACGCCGGAACACAGACTTCTATGAGTCTGGCAAGGAATTAGTTACTTCCTGTTCAACTTTTGGATGGCCAATACCAACTCCCGTTTCAGGGAGGGATGCCCCCAGCAGCCGACTTGAGCTCGTTTTGGTTGGCGACTTCATCCCCTGTAACAGTATGCAAATGGTGCAGCACATGGTGTTGGCAGTTTTCAAGACTGCCACTAACCTTTCGGAGTATTAACGTTAACATTAAACTGGGGAATTAATAGAGACGGAGTAATAGTTAACTGTCTGCGGAGTGCGGTCCAACAGGGTCTGCAAAGTGACATCCCAGAGAAGGTAGTGCACAATTACCTTGTCTTAAAATTTATAGGTCAGCAAGTTTTTAGGAACCTCGTTTCTGCTCCGTTGCAGTTTGCAAGATTCAGCGAATAACAGCAACCGGATCCTTGCAGTCGTGTAAAACCTTCATTAAAAGTGGACAAAAAGTTATTCACCTAAAACAATGGCAGTTTGTTAAACTATGGCTTCGCAAAAAGGGAAACAACGCCTTTAGCAGATTTTGTTTCTCTGGGCTGAAATGTTGTTATTTTTGAAAATAATTAACAGCAAAAAAACTCGACAATTCACTCATGTTTATAATGTAACTATATATATCAATTATAAACTATGAGTTGAATCTATACAAAGTCTTTGCTGAGCCATTTTTCCAACTGTTTTTAAGCCTCCCAAGGCAAAAAGTAAAACTGCATTTATGATGGTATCAATCGATCAGACGTGTAGGACGAAATCGATTTTCTAAGACTGAATCCAAAAACAGTCCACGTTAAGACCTACTTTGTTTTGGCCCTGGCTCCGCTCCCCACACTTACGAAATGTGGTTTGTTAATGTCAAATGTCAAATCCCCTATTATGTTTTGGCATGAATTTTGCTCCTGTTCACTCACAAAAGCGTATATATGCCATATTTGAACATATGTAGAGACATTGAATGTTATACCATAAATCTGCGTCTGATTTAACTTGTTTATTTCCACACTATATATCAAGTATTCAAATGAAATTAATTTTTTGAAATTTTTGTGAAGCTGTGGAACTCAATTTCTGCTATTAAGAGGTGGATAAAAAATAATTGATGTGATCTAAAAGTCTAGCTAAACAGCAATGTTCACAATGTTCCCCAGTTTTACAATAAAAGACAGCGGGGGTTTTCCCATTTGGCACTTCTAAACTTTTCTCCGCGTCTGTGTCAGTCAAGTCAGACAGACATGTTATTTCGTAATTTAGCGGACTATTTTGGTTCCGCGATTCAATATTGGGTTGTCAAGAAAGTACATCTTATCCGTTTAATGTCAGGTCTGTAATTTTCTTCTAAGCTTCTGGACTTTGACCGATTCAAGAGCATTTCCCTTGAGTTAGATTCTGCACTGGCTCTCTAGCTTGTCAGAATCTGCAAAACTACCAAGAGTGCATACGTTACCAAATCCTCAACTACCAAAGTAACGTTTAACTGCTTGCTTATGGTTTACTGATATTTCGGAATTTCAGGAACATTTAGCTTGCTTCTTGGACTGAAATAAACAAGTATGTTGCTGTTGTTGAATTTTCTGCTTTTTCAAAAAAATCTATCATCATTTCAATTCACTGATCCAGTTTTCTCAAAAGTTTGCAAATGTTCGCACTGGGACGCAAAATAATTGCGCTGTGATTCTGCAAATGTAGGTACCCGGAAGTTTTGCTTCTGTCTGAATGTATTCCCGGATTTTATTGCAGTATCTTTCGCTTCGCTGTTCTTGCATCATAAATTTCGTTTCTATGGCAACTTCTTTTGTTTTTGCTAGGCAGACGTTCTGATTTTTAAAAACCGTACTCTAATAAATCTTTGAACAAAAAATCTAACTGGCACTGGGAGGCAGCAGCCACCTTTAATTCTCCCAGACTACTTCCTTCAGTTGTTGCTACGCTGTAAGGACATAGTCTAACTTTTGTTAAACTATTATAAAGCTATCGGAATCTCGCAAATTCACGAAAACAAAAAATTCCTTCATATTGCAGAAATCATCAGAATGCCAACAATAATGTCCCTATCCCTAACCCCATCCATACCAAAACATTCCCCAATTGGGACCACAGATCAACCAAGAGCCCATCTGTCAGTGCGGCGCGCGTCCATTTGAGCTTCAAAGAGCAAGCCACAAGTTACGAAACATCAACTCTGGCTTCAAATTCCAGTTCATTTTAGTAGAAAATATACATGATGACAAGAGTAGGTAATAGGCAAGAGTGTGGCAAGCGTCACAGTATGTGTTGTCTGCCATGCTCTGCGCGCAAACGCCACCCCTCAACAAATCAGTACCCAGTAAGTACGCAAATGCGTATGCTCACCCGTTTCTACAGCAAGACACCCCCCTGCAAATGCAACCTATCATTCAGTTGGAAAATTATGGGTCTGTTGGGGGGGGGTGTATTTCTATAGAAACCAGTGAGCCTACGCAATTGCGTACTGGGTACTGATTTTACGGGTGTCCACTAGGTATGCAATGGCGGGGGATGGGCCGTTAGTGCGCAGGACAGAGCTCGAGAGCTGATAACAGAGAGTGTGACGCTTGTCACACCTTATCTCTTATGTACTCTCAATGATGATGATGATGATGATTGCTCAGATGATAGCTATTAATGTTTACAGTATAGACAACACCTTTTTGTGTTTGGATTATTCAGCAACATTTATGTGACGTGCCATTTCGAATGTCATTTTTATTCCACCTAGCATCAGCAATATGTGGTACAGAGTTGGAGTCCCACTCTCGGGAGGGAGTGGCCTTTGACTTGTCATTACAGACCACAATCTTCGTCCCTCCTTCCCTTCCATACACACACGCAGTACCTTTTGCTTTTGCGCCTACTGCCCTGCTTTTCACCCAGTCCTTCCTGTAGAATTATTATCCTGTAGAATTTATCTACACCCAGTTCCCAACTCTTGCCAATTCCTTCACAAAATCTCATATCCTGTTGACGGGGTGTTCTGCGGAGAAGAGAGCAGCAATAACGGAGATCCTCGGGTTTAAGATTCTGAGTAAGCTGGACATCAAGTTCCACCATGGATCCGTCGACGCATTGACGTAATAGCTTCTAAACACGCCTGCAATTCAGGGAACTGATAGAAGACATGTCAAACGATTAGCCGTTGGGTAGGCCGATCAGGACCGGACTGGCATCGCTGAATGCTGCTGTCGGGAAATCTTGGATGGATCGATCGGTTCCATGTTTGATAGCAAAGTCTGACGCCCATCATGACCATGAATGGATTCGTGTCCACAGCTTCAAATAATGCATAATGTCCATCAGAGCCTCCATTAGCTCCTCGCTCAGGAACATGACACCCTACTCCGCAAAGAGTTCAGGGTGTTCATGGACTCCACGGGCCGGAACACTGGCATCCAACTTCCGATACAAAATCAGATGTCGGACCACTGCAAGGCAGGGTTGAACCGTCTTCATGGACCTTCTGACAAACCTTTCCAGAACACCAACGTGAAGAGTGTTTCAGGAGTATATCCGGGTCTCCCAGGTTCCACCACATGGAAAAATGTTTTGGTTTGTCGAAGCCAATGGCTGAACTCTGAATAAGCATTTAACGTTAACTAAATCCAGGGATCAGGATCTGGATGTAGTGTTGAACCTTGACAAATCAGAGGTCGGGTCGACGACTGAACTCCATTCGATGGATACATCGACATTGCCACTTGACTGATTATGATAGGCTGCTCCAACTTCCAGTGCAACGGACTGGGGAATAGATAGAAGCCACGCAACTCCAGCACATGCCTCAATAAATCAATGCATCAATCAAAGGAGTTTGAAAGGGCGAGTACAGAGAAATCAAAGTGCAACAGCCACTGAAGTCCCATGATGAACAAGGGTACCACATGTTTAATGCTGGTGCAGTGGGACTCGGGCCAGCATAGGTCTCCTGGTTGCAGGGCTTCAAGATTTTGTGTTGCTCAAGTCTTCTTTGGCTAACATAGGTCTGTTAATGTGTGCTGGAGTACAGGATGTCGAGCTGCTAAAGTTCCGAGGATGCAAAAAGTTATTTCCCTTTATTCATCGTTGCAAACTCTAGGAGGACAAGTACCGAATGGCCTATTCATAGGCATTGTGGGATATTATCCATTATGGGACTCTGGATTGTCTGCGCAACAGCGCAGCACTAAAAATATAGTTGGCGCTATGTTGATGTTTGTATTGAAAAGTATATTCCATTTGATAAAGTAAGCCAACTTTGAATAGTTTCGTCAATATTTTATTCATGAATGATGAATGTGATTTCTTTTCAGAGATAGCTACGACTCTAGTTTGCTGACTATAAAGGTAGCTGAAAGTGTAGGTTTGTGGCAGTTACACGGTTGGGCGAGTTGGAGTTGTCGGGTGTGGGTGTTGATACGGGCGTAGTAAGTGGGTCTTCCTCTCTCTTGTTTTTGGGCGCCGACTGGGCGGTGGTTAAGTTTAGGTGACGTGGGAGTGGGTAACGCCCTCCCTATGAACTCTCTGTATTTCTGTACCGTGTGTCTCTGTATTTACTCTCGTTTCTTGCATTTTGTACGAAGTCTGAACAAGTATTTGTTTCTGTTAGAGTAAAATCAGTCTAGCGGTTATTTATTGTCAGTTGTAGGGAGCGGTCGCCTAGGGCGCATATAATTGTCACTATCTCAGGTTACTTTCCTATTCTCGGCTCTTTCTCTACCTTCTCTTATCTCGCTAAGACTTAGCATCACACACTGAACACTTATCTGCCATCATTTATTGGAGTCCGATACAATAGCTTATTATAGAGGGTATACGCACAGTACCTCACAGCATCATGAGAACGTCTCCATGTTCGACTAAAACCTTATCACACATGGGAATGCATATACTGGGCCTATATATGCATAGGCCAGAATCCCAATCCCACTCTCACGCGGGAGCAGCGAAAATAATGTAAGCCTCTCGCTGGAAGCGCTGCCCCGCATCTGATACAAATATTGCACCCCGGCGTAGCTAGTAGTTGCAACAGTTAAGACCGCGCAGCCTGTTAGGCTGCTGTGGATTTGCTACAAAAATTTAAACTCTCGCGTTTAAACGTTGAATACTTTTATGTAATGACATTGCAACCGGCTTCAGCTGTGCTTGAGATTAGCCTCAAGATAATGTCTTTCCAAACTGCGGCTACACAACATATTTACTTGACCTACACACCACTATTTGACGTAATCAATAAAGCCAATTCCCCCTCTAGTCATGGAACAGATCTACCCATAAAACATCTAATTTTTAGTGCTTCATAAGTCTAGCCCCAAGAAGTTGTTACCTTTTGCTTCCCTCAAATATTCGAAAGTGCAACCTTAACAAACAATGACCAGGCAAAACGTATCCACATACATGGGTACCAGCACCAACAAAACACAAATACAACACTGTAACAGAGAAGAGCAGGAGTATACTGAACATAATATATAATATATAAAAACATAATAAAAAACAATAATACATAAATTAAACGCACAACTGCAGTGAAGTGTGAGCACTGAGCAAGTTTCTGAACGTAAATGTAGCTGGGGTGGCCATAGAACTATTCCGTGTAAGTTTTAATTTCGTAAGATAACTGAAAACGGAAGCGAACGTTTCTAACCGGAGGCCTACATGGTTTAACAGTAACCATTTACTTGACATATTCACGAAGCTAGATCGCCTCAGTGCTTTGCTAATACATACTGTTGAAACAAAGAAGCCGATCCTATCAATAAATATCGCATACATACATTTGGGTAAAGCCAGGACGCCTCGGTGCTATTGATATTTATTGACAAAGCACATACTTAGTACTGTTTATTGCCAGATGAAAAAACATACGCTTGAAGTTATGTTTAGCAGTGACAGTAAGAAGCCACAGAAAAGAAGGAAAGCTTTTGGCGGCAAAGAAGAGAACGAAATACCGCAACTAGCCAATATGCACGCTTCAAATTATTAACATATACCACGCAACGGTGACCAGTTTCAGGGTATCCATGTAAATAATGATTACGGAGGAAATTTGTTCTTACACCATCTGTGGAGAACCCCACTTTTGCTGAAACTTTTTCTTATTGCACATAATTTGATGCCGTACCATATCTTCCTGGGCAACAACCGGTGTATCAAGAAACCCGCCGTACGATATTCGTTGTCAAGACTGAGCGAAAAGTATTTTGTCGACAACGTGCCCGCATGCTGTTCTTAACCGCTGCACATCATTACCTTCAGACTCCCTTTCATCGAACTCGTGCACAACGAGATCAAAGGGCAACCTGGGTAATCTCCCATACAAAAGTTGGAATGGGGAAGCTCCCGTAGACTCCTGGATACTACTGTTGTAAAGACTGCAAACGGCAGGTGCTTATCCCAGAGCTTCCTTCGCTCTACCATCGCACTGGGCTCTCCAAGGAGTCTACGCAATATCTCCGCAAGACCATTAGTTTGGGGATGGTATGGTGGTGAATGGACTTGATGAACGGCTAACATTCGAGCAATGCGTTTAAGCAAGACGGAAACAAAGGCTTTCCCTCTGTCCCACCGCAATACCATGGGACACGAGTGATTAAGAATAATCCTTTCCACGAAAATTTTCGCCACAGTTCGGGAGTCTGCTTTCTGTACAGCTGCTCCTATAGCCCAATTTGTAAAATAGTCTTTGAATGCAACATAAATCTATTTTCCTTTGGCTTGCAGGCAATGGTCCAATGATGTCAACACCAAGTCGGTCAAATGTCCCTGTAACTGGGATGGAAATTAACGGAGCTTTAAGCCTGTTTTAGCTGTTAACCTTTTGTCAAGCCTCATATTCTGCAGAAACTTTCCACACCGCAAGCTATGTCTGGCCAGAAGAATCGCGGTGACAGTCTTGACAGTGTGCGTTGAAGCCAAAAAAAACTGCCATTGGCGAGTTGTGATACTGTTCACACAGACCGCCTCCTAATTTGACCTTAACTGCAAGTTGTGATTTCCGGCCCCGTCAGCCTAGAAGGCTATATGAGGCACATCAACCATCTGATGTCCAGCACACGTCTTCGCTTCGCTAGCCAGCAGCACATCATTCAGACAGCCGGAATAGCCAAGAACGAGGAGACGCAAGCAACCACACGGTACATAGTTTAAGCACTTGGATGGCATCAGTGCAATTCGACATGGCAATGCCATGCCCCCGGAAACAGAGCCCATTTGCGCTCTTTACCAAACGGATGCCAGGGGACACTTGTGGTGATCTCCATTTGATGGGGTCGTTGTCCATCAGATTTCCCACGGAGGTGGCATCTAGTCCCCCTCAAATACAAGTCATCTTGTTCTCACACGCCGCCTATTCACTTAAACAGCAACCCATGCAACAAGCAAAAACTTTGGGCGCCACCTAAATCCAGTTTTCCAAACATACTCCTACAAAAATCGTCAGATTCGTGAGTCCTTCTCAGATTCAGCAGACAACACGTTGAGAAGCTCCGCATGGACGGGGGCGACTATATGATTCCTAGAAAAGTAGTCAGCATTGCTGTTGGAAGATTCACGGCGATATTCTATTTCTTCAATATTATGCTAAGCTAGATCCATATCCAACCTGGCAAGTCGGACACGTGGATTTATGGATTACTTCAGCCACTGCAAAGTACATTGGTCTGTCACGATTTTGAATTTGCGGTCGTACAAGTAAGGTATATACTTATCGTCACCCAAAATATGCAGGTGCTACCGTAAAAACCTCAGTGCCATTAAATTTTTCAATGCAATATTTCATCTAGGACAAACAGTTGCATTCTAAAAATAATAAAATCATGAAGTGTAAGCTGAGAACATGAGAAAATTAAAAAGCTTGGTTTTCACATGCTTTTGATAATTTCTCACTCATTATGTGGTAAAAAATCACCAAACTTGGCAGATTAATATATCCATGTCTGCCACATAATGTGGCCAATATAAATGCGTCAATATTGAACATGACTGCTGTGGCGGCCTTTGATCTTTATAGGTGAAAAGTAGTATAACCCGCTTCTCCCCCCAAAACTATATAATTATGTGTTGAACGATGAAATCAATATTTTTTCTCGTCTGATTGCAAGGGCATTTTAATCAATATCCCTGATGTGTTATCAATGGCAGGTTATGACGTAATCGAGTCTCCTTATATCACGAGATATACAATCAATACCAAACCTAGCTAACTCTTAGCTAGTTATTGATTACACCATACTTCCAGGAATTCATACTGGAATAAACAAGATTATTTGTGCCATGTGCCCGCAGCTGTGCTGATTGCGCAGGCGTGCAGCAATTACGTAATTACCCCTCCCCGCCGCTACTATTATTACTATTTATGATTTTTTTAATTTTGGAAACAATAACCATTTATACAATTCAATTAAACAAAACATTTGTTTGCTTTACATGTTTGATAAGATTTAGAGAAAAAGCATAAAAATATTTATTCTTATTCTCTGCACTCTATTCTTTCCGTTTTAAAGTTATTAACTCCAACGTACATTAGCCTTAATAAGTGTCGACGCCTATGCGATTGAAATCAATGCGTAGCTCACTTTCAACAAACCAAGACAGCTGTTTACCCAAAAAAGTGTTTGGTCTTAAAAACCTTTAAAGTAAGCCACCCTTTAAAACAGCATCAGTTTAACAGCTTTTCTTTCAGTTGGAGTATTCTCTTTGATTTGCATTAGTATTTTCTCAGCATTTTTCAGCGCAATTTTAAAGGCAATTTTCGGCAATGATGTATGTAACGGTATATCAAATAATTTAATATGTCTGGAAATGTAGTCATGCTAACACTAGGTTAATTTAAAATATCTCAAAATCAGTTTTCAATAATATGATAACCATATATGCAGAATAGCTGTCACATGCTCGTGCAAACAGTATTTTTATGAACAAGCAATATCATTAAAACGAGCATATTAGAAAGAGGATATTCACATAAACTGTTCAAAACTGACGTTAATACGAAAAAGTTAGATTTGCACAAAATTTGATACACCGAACTTTCATCAGGTACTCACCAAAAATAACCCAGTTAGAGTAAGTGTAGGAAAACAAACAGACACAGTTATTGGCTCACATCACCGAAATTATGTGCCACACGGCACTCGGTGTAATTATACTGGCCACAGGCCACAGATATAATTATGGCCTTATGACCAAGGATGCAGATATTGGCTTCACGCCAGCGATTTAAATATTGCCAATCAATGCCACAGTCGAAGTATGCTTCTTGCCACTGTAATGATGTGCCACTGGGCGCTCGATGAAGTTGGCCATAAGGCCAAAATGTAACTATGTTAATGATATAATGGGGGATGTGTTTTGTTTGCATGCATACACTAGACAACACGTGTATATTGGAATACAGGGCAGAAACGCTTTTCAATTCCTGTTTACTTCGGGGTCTCAATAGACCTAAATCTGCAACAAGTACATTGGTACGCCACTGACGACGCCCGTCGAATACTATAGTACAACCAAAAAATGTGTGTACAAACTTTGACCATTTATAGCAGATAAACCTTTAGAGTAAACCTCAACAATGTATGTATTTTTAGAATCTTCAGGAACCGGAGATTTCGAAAATCCGGAAAAATCCTGAATTCCGGGTTTCATTCACGGAAAATCTGAAATGTTTGGTTTTTCGCCGAATTTTTATCGCTATTGAAATTTTGTTTTCACAATCGAATATAGCTGGTCCCCTGCACATTTTTGCTCTTAGAAGCTTTTCACGAAAATGCACCCAATTTCAAGATTTCGGAATTCTTAAAATTTTCTTTAATGTCCACAAAATGGGTATTATGCGAAAGAATTATCGAACTGAACAACTTCTGTAATAGAACAAACTCTTGAAAATGCACTCAGTTCCCGGAATGCTCGAAAACAAGATTTTCCGGATTTTACAAAGTTCCTCCACTACCCCTCAATATGGCTATCATTCGAAAGCTCTTGATGAGCTGAGCAAATTTGCAAATAGAACCAACTCACAGAAATGAGCATACTTCTTGGAATTCACGAAAAACTACCAAACCAGACCTGAATTCGGAATTCGAGAATTCCAGGAGTTTGGTGCATTTTTGGATATTTGTTTTATTAAAAGATTTGTTCCATCTTGTGGGTATTGGAGACAAATTTTTAAATTACGGAATTAAATTACGGAAATTGGGTGCATTTTCGTGAAAAGTTTCTAAGAGCAAAAATGTGAAGGGGGACAAGCTCTATTCAATTGTGAAAACAAAATTTTAATTTTGATTGCAATAGAAATTTGGCGAAAAACTAAAAATGTTAGATATTCCGTGAAACAAATCCGGAATTCCGGATTTTTCCAAATTTTTGAAATCCTGGTTTCTGAGGATTCTAAAACTATATACATTGCTGAGGTTTACTCTAAAGGTTATTCTGCTATAAACGCCCAAAGTTTGTACACACATTTTTTGGTCGTTCTATAGTATCAGGTTGACAGAATGGTCAGCGAGTGACTGCACCTAACTTGCATGTAAGTGTCTGTGGCACATCGTAGTGGTTGATGCGTATTTGTTATCCATCGTTCTGAGTAAAATTTAGTATACAGTTCAATACATAGAAGTTTATACTTGCTTGAAGCTTCCATACATGACATAAATATGGGATATGCTATGAGTTTTACGGATGTTATTTTCATGGTCGTCACTATTTTCTTTCTAATCCTCACAATTTCAACCCGCACATGAGAAAAGAACTGAAACAACGGTTTCGGCGAACGCAGGATCGAAGGCGAGTTTTTATCCAAAAATGGATATAAAGTTAAGAAATTTGGCAGTGTGAATTTCTAGAACTACTGGAATCAAACCACGATTTGAAAATAATTGCAGATGGCTTCAAATAATAACCTGAACCATTGCAGCCAAGAGATGCGATTTTTGGATGCATAACCTACTCGTTTAAATTATTTCATTCAGTGGAAACAGGCGATGAAGAATTTAGGTACACACACAATTTATATAACATCCTTCTACCCTTGGGTTAACTATAACTGTAGGTTTCCGGTTGGCCATCCTCAGATTATCACGGAAGAGTTTAACGTTATCGATAATTATTTTGGATTTGCGATGATTTCCCTCCGCGCAGATTATTTTTACCAGTCTTACCGTCAAAGAGAAACGGGAAACTTATGTTTTCTCTTTGCTTCACATGTAAAAAACTTGCAATCAAGAGCAATCACTCGGACAGGGAACGAAAGTTAAGTGGTACTTGGTGTACTCCGTAAATAATAAAAGCACTCAGCGTTTGGTACATTATTGTCAAGTTGGAAAAAGTGTGGCACTGGAAAGCACAAAGCGACGACGTATTCAAAGATACGTTAAAACCTTTTTGAAGCTTAAATAAAAAGCCAATGGTTGACCAATCCACTGCACAAGTGAAGAGCAAAAACGTTATTATATTTTCGCGTACGGAAAAGCGGAAGGCGTTTATCTGGAAACATCTAAAGTTGCTGCCAATCCGGGAAAAAGAGCAGTGGCGAAGCTGATGCTGAATTCGTTTTGGGGTTATTGCTTTAAGCGCACAAGTGTGTTTCATACCAAATACGTCACTAGCTATGCAGATTACGTGACCTGTCTTTCGCATCCTACTTTTGACATAACTGATGTAACCTTTACGGGAAATGGATCGATGGCTGCTACCAGCTATAAAATTGCAGAGACTTCTCTCTGCCAGAAAATAAGGAAAACATTGCTATTGCAGCCTTTACTACGTGTTACGATCGCCTGGAGCTTCACACCTACTTGGAAAAACTGCAGAAGAAAGTGCTGTACTTTGATACAGACTCTGTCATTTTTATTTAGGCTTTTGAAAAATCATAGGAACCAACTTTCGGCGATTATCTTGGAGATATGACGGGCGAAGTTGAGGAAACCTATGGCAAAGGAGCACGATGTGTCGAGTTCTGGAGCCTGGGTCTCAGAAACTATGGTCTGTTTGTTCTGCAACCTAAGGGGAACTGTTTCACAATGGAAAGTTAAAGGCATACCGGTGAATCTACGAAATGCGAAAAAAGTTAATCCAAACACAATGAAAACGATTCGTTTCTCTCGTGACACTATGATTACCGAGCAGAAGCAAATACGCAGGGACAAGGAAACTGTTTCCGTTCGTTCAACATCAATGGAAAAATCTGACAATTTGGTTTACGATAAACGTTGCTTATTGTCTGACTTTACCAAGTTACTTATGGATATTAAAATGATATGTATATTTCCCAACAATGATGAATTGTTTGCAGTGTTGTGTTTTCACATTTGTGAACTTTAGCTTCATGACCTGTCATTATGTTCCTGGTACATGAAATGATAATTTTTAAGCAACCGATAATTTGTGTGCCTATGCATATTTAGAGCTTTTCAGTAAAATGGGAATGAAAATATCTAATTTTAATAGTCCGGTGAAAATCAATAAGAAGTCTCAAATTATAAACTATTCAGGAGTATACTAAAATGAAGATTATAACAGTGTTGTATTGGACAATGTTCGTTAGCTGCACTACATTTTTATGCTTTGCAACCTCGATCATGGTTTTGCTTTTTCATGATGTAGCTTTCACATTGTACCACTGACCGAATGTAGCAAAGAACAATAATGTTTCATCCAGTAGTGGTAAACTTTCTTTCAAATGGGTCCGTAGGCATTCAACAGCAAATGGTCCAGCGGACATACTGACTAAAATGTTCAATATCTCGCTATGCGAAGTGTATTTCGCTAAACAAACGATAAAGCTTTTTCCTTACTGTCGTGTGTTCGGATGATTTGGACAAAAGGCTACATTCCTTAGAAGATGAAATCAAAAAGGTGAAAATTCTAAATGTCCAAAGGGATTCGGTCTTAGAAGCGACTAAGGGTGAGTCAGCGGACTCAGGAAATGCTCAACCATCTACGAGTGCAGCTTCTGGCGAGTTAAATTCCGTTCAGGCATCGACGGGAAGGAATAATAAATATTTCACATATTTCACCGCAATAATAATAAATATTTCACATATTTCATCGCAATGTGCCATGAGTCAACGTAATTTCAAATTTCTCATGGCAGAGGAAGCCAAAACCGTAGAAATTTTGGTGGTCGTCCTAATTTTCCCGTAATCCGAAATCATTACAACAACCAGTCAAATTATGAAAATGATGGCTATTATGAAAATATTTGGCGTGGGGGAGCGCCTAGTCCTAATCAGAGTTGACGCCCCCCAGCCAAAACTATTGGAACAATGGTCATTGTAATACTAGCCGGTTACCCGGTACTAATAATCAGTGGTATGGAAATGACCGACATTCCTTTGATGTGCCTGTAAATAGTAATTTGAGTCAAGGTTCAAATTAGAACAGCACGAACAACATGCGCGTGTTTGGGAAAACAGCAGAATTTTTACGAAAAATCCTGATGCCTTCTCAAACACAGATTGGCGCCAATATATAGCACAGCAAGAGGCACCTGGCCTTATGCCAATTTCTAGTACTAGTGTAGCTGGGGTAAGTAGTCAGGGATCAATTGTAGGTGCAACCGCGACGGCTAATGTGCCTGAACAGGGGGACACGAGGCTGAGGGCTTCAAATAGTCTAGATGAAACCTGTACAGTTGATGCTGCAAATAGCTCCGACGCCTCAATATATAAAAAGTCAGAGGTGAAAAATCAAATACGCCATCTAGCGTGGAAATAATATGGAAACATCATCAGACCAGTTAAGTACACAATTAAAACATCTTAGAAATATACCTGAGGCACCTGACCCGGAGAAAATAGCAGCTAAAGATTCATTTTTGAACGTGGAGAGGGAAAACTAACAGTAACATCCAATATAAAAAGGACGATAATTCATCATCAGGACGAAAGATGTTGAGACAAAATCGAATAGTGGTCAAAAAAGGCATTCTTGTAAGATTTCTAACCCAGATTTTCCCGGAAGATTTCTTTCTGAGTATGATTCTTCAGAAAGTTCATGTTCAGAGCAAAATCTGTCAGATTCGTCAGATAACGAAAGTGAAGATTTGCACGAAAAGTCAAGTTATCAGCCACATAAGGCTCCTAAAACTGATTTCGTTGCAAATAATCATAACTTTTTGGCCGCATTTGTACATCAGGATAAATACTTCCTTGGTGCTCAGACGAAAATACCACAATGTGCATTCACTCCGGATAGTTGCATCAGTGGGAGGCGTGAATTCTCTAGCACTTATCGATACGGGCGCTAATATTTCAGTGGTTTCCAAGAATTTTGTCGAACATTTAATGCAGAAATTTCCAGAACAATTGACATTTGGGGATGGTGCCTGTGAACAGGTTGCCGCAGCAAATGGGACATCCATCACTTTTTCTGGTTCCGTTAAATTTGAACTAGCTTCAGATTTATAGGTGGGCACATGAGTATTTGATTAGTGATTTCTGTCCATACGACATTCTTTTGGGTATAAATTCTTTTCATACTATATCTGGTCAATGCTCATGGGTCGCCACTCTATATACTACCCGCATTTTAAGGAGGTTCCATTGCTGGGGGCGCCTCAAATAGGCAGCATCTTGCAAATGATTGGAAAAGCACGGCCTACGGTTTCGAATATTTGTTTGCTAGTTGGAACTTGTATACCGGCAAATTCTGAGTCATGGGTTTCTATTTCATGTGAGGAAGGACAACAAACTCTAGATGTGAAAGTTTCAGATGATGAATAGGACAACGAGTACATAATAGATAAGAGTATGACAGCTGGCAGGCTCTCTGTTATCAGCTCAAGGTACATGCTCTGCAAGCAAACGGCTGACCCCCTCCCCACAAACGTGTACCCAGTACACGTTTCTGTACGCTCACTCGCCGTATCTTTACGTGTTAAAGCTCGAAAACACAACGCCTGCATGCGTCCAATTTGTGTCTGCTTCGAGCTTTAGAAGTGAGAATACACGTTTGTGGGGGGGGGTCAGCCGTTAGCGTGCACAGCATGTACCTTGATCTGACAACAGAGAGCTTGCCTTCTGTCACACTCTTATATATTATGTACTCTTGATAGGACTGACGATTCGTACGAACAAAGCCATCAATTGTAAATGAGTGAATAGCTCCTTAGCCTTCACTGTTTGAAGAAACGGCTAAACTAGTACGTAATTCCAAGAACGTTTTGGGGAAAAAACTGCTGTTATATTGTTCCTGGTATAATTTCCAAACAGGAACAAGCCCAAGAAATCAAAGTTAGGAATTCGGGTTATGAACCAATTCATTTACATCCAGGAATGGTACTAGCTTACGCGAATGATTTAGTAACTTTAAAAAAACCGCTAAGGCAAGGAATCGTTTTTACAATTGGACGATATATTGGTTTGAGCAAAAATATGTATGTGAAGACGACTTACCTAAATATGTGCATGCTGAAACTTTCAGCAAATGTTGGAGATACGTGCGTAGCTATACCTATAACTTCATAGCAGTCTAAAGTACCTACTAGACAGGTATTATACAATCAATTCATCCAGCTCATTTTGATAAATTTGAATGCTCAGAAAAGACGAAAGTAAGTTTAAGGAATTAACGCGTAAGTACGTACATGTGTTCGCAACGCCTGACAACTTGGGAAAGTGCAGTACAGGACAACAGCTTATTGATACTGGAATGACTGGTCCCGTTACAGCAAAGGCGGCTTTTGGCAAATCGAGAGGTTTCCTCCTCATAAAGAAAAGACCGCATTTATTGCGCATATGGGATTGTTTCATTTTAACGTCATGCCATTTGGTTTGACGAATGCCCCTGCGACTTTTCAAAGAATAATAGAAAGGATATTTACCGAATTGCCTGTCTATATTGATGATTTGCTTATTCCATCTAACGACGAAACTCATCATTTGAAAATGTTAGAAATGGTTTTCCAAAAACTATCAGATCATGGTTTGCGGTGAAAGATTAAAACGTGCGTTTTTTCCGCAAAAAGGTTGAATATCTTGGTCATTTTATCTCCGAAGAGGGCATTGAAACAGATCCACGTAAAGTTACTGCGGTTATGAACTTTCCAGTACCTATTAATACTTTGAAGCAATTGCGTGGTTTCTTGGGTATGGTTCATTAGTATCGGAGATTTATTAGTAATTTTAGTTCTATTTTGGCACCAATGAATAATTTGCATAAAAAAGATGCATGTTTTCATAGGGATGAAAAATGCCAACAGGCTTTTGAAAATCTAAAGCAAGCGTTAATAAACGAAACCTGTTCTTGCATACGCTAATTGGGAAGAGGTTTACGTTAAGGTGGTGATTCCTTTTGGGCACATATTGTTGGTTGGCTGCGTAAATCAACATGAAATTTGATGAGACTTTCCGAAATTAGTTCTTTTAGCGTTCTAACACCCTCCGAGCAATCCGGATTCAAAAATTCGAGATTTCCGGTCAGAGTGGTTTTTCCAAATTTCTGAACGTTTGGCAGCTGCTATACAGTTATGACTATATTCATTCGAAAGATCTCATTGAGCTTCACATTTTTGGTTTTTAAAGCAAGTTTCTAACTTTTCTCTACCGTGAGATATAACCGATTTTCTTGTTTTGGCGTCGAAAACTTGTCATCTTTGCAGAAATCAAATAATCCAACATTCTTGAACTACGCAAGCCGCGAAATAAAACTAAGGGCGTCGATCTGAAGGTCTCATAGGGACAAATAATCCGGCGCATGATCGTCTTCCAACAGCTATCCCGTAGGCTGCTATCATGAAAAATGTAGTTTTTGCAAAAACACGACCAATTTTTTTCCAAAGGTTGTGGAGCATTCACCATGCACGCTGGAGGGCTGCTACTTGATAAATGAGTTCTGCACAAATATACCCAGGGATGTTTTTTAGTTGCCCCGATTACTGCTTTCTAGCTAAAGTAATCGCTTGACAAATTTGGAAAAAGTTGGGAAAATACAGGTTACGCACACATTTCAGCTTATTTCTCCATAACGAAGAGCGATTTCACAATAAATAAAAAATCGTCCCCAGCTATTTGATGGAGGTATCGAATGATATAACCGATGTGTCGCGAAAAAATTTACTTGAGTCTGCAAAAATTCTGGAAAATTATACTTCTTCTAAAATGTGTTAAAAATATTTTAGAAAACCAACATTAGTTTCATGGTATGCATTAAAAAGAGCAAATGTCAAGCTATATTTTGATATAAAAATGGCTTCTTAACTCCAAGTAATGAATGAGTAATAATGGTGCAAACTTTATGTGACCAAAGGGAATCACCACCTTAACAACAGAACTAGTGTTGTGGGTCTTGGTGCAGTTTTAGAACAAGATCAACCTGGACAGGAAAAGCCAAAACCCATAGCCTATGCTAGTAGATCTTTAGTAAAATTGTAGAATTAGAAAGTCTTGCAGTAGTTTGGGCATGCAAGCATTTTCAGCATTATCTAGTTCACAGTTCACATTGTATACTGATAAAAACCCTCAAATATACTTTTGCAAATGCCAAAAATCAAGGCTATACTAGAATGAGAATGAGAATGAGAATGAGAATGAAATGAGCTATTGCACTCTGAATTTAACTATCAAACTTTACATCGAAAGAAACTGGAATGCTGTATCGAGTTAGCACTGATATTAATGGTCGAAAGAAAAAGTGCTCAGCACGTTTAACGTGCGTACCTAGAAAGTTTCGCAACTATATTTTAGAACGGTTTCATTCTGATATTGATACTGGTGGTCATTTGGGTGTACCTCAAACTCATTATAAAGTATATGTGAAATATTATCGGCTCACGTTGCTTACTGATGTTAAGTTGTTTATACGTAATTGTATTGTGTGTGCACGCTTTTCTATTGGACCGACGCACCCTCAAGTGCCTATGAAAATTTGTCCGCCAGTGACTAAACCTTATGCATTTCTCGACTAGCAAAAAGCAGAATGTTTGTGTTTTGGTAGTAACTGTCCCACTTACAGAAGGCTAAAGCTTGGCCCTTACGAAACGAAAAAGCCGAGACTATAATACGTGTTCTTTTGAATGAATTTATTTTACGGTATGGAGTACCAACTGAAGTTATTACTGATCCAGGTACTAATTTTCAGGCAGAAGAAACAAATGTTCATTTTAAATTGATGGGTACTAAAAAGTTACTTTGAACGGATGAATGGAACTACCACGGGAAATAGTTAAGAAGTACGTAGATGTGAATCAGCGTTATTGGGATGCGAACTTAGCCTTTGCAATGTATGCTTATGGAACGTCGTTTCATTCTACAATTCAAGATACACTGTTGTTTGGAAGGGATGCACAAGTTCCAGAACATTTGTTGTTTGAAAAACTTGAAAATCCAGTAGAATCCTTAATTAATTTGTAAGACTTATACTTTATAGACCGCGAATACGGGCTGTTCAGCGAAGCTGGTCCATATTAGTGCGCTCTTAACCCTGTCCTCTTGTCATTTACAACCTGCCCCTACCTTCCTCCATATTAACGTTTTAAAAAACAGTCCTCTGTGCGCTTAAAGCCTAGTGTCACCCATATTGCATTTCTCACGCTCCATTGGAGCATTTTTATTCTTGTTAGTACATACGTAAACATAAGACTGGTTTACACGATGCAACTTTGTTGCAACTTTCGGGCAACTTTCTTCTAGCAACTTTGTAGCAACTGAAAGTTGCTTGAAAGTTGCCTAGTGTGAACTCTCACAAAATCGCAAGCAACCAGTAAGCAACTTGAAATTTTCACTCGGTCCAGAAGCGACATTTTCGGGCAACTCACAGGCAACGGCCAATCAAGCAAGGCCACGACTTTTGAATTTTAGGCGCGCAGAATTGTCGTTGCCTGCAGGGAGAAAGTTGCTAGATAAAATGTTGCCTGAAGGTTGCCTGGTATGAACGCCAAATTGTAAGCAATTTCTCAGCAACTACCGTTGCTTCAAAGTTGCTTCGCAAAATAGTTGCCTCGTGTGAACCTTTACATAAATATACGATTGTGATTGTGAGACTTGAGTTTTTGACCTCAGACTGACTCATAGGCAAAAGGTTAGCGTACGTAGAAATGTTTAAAAAATGGCAATAGTTATAAGGACAAAAAGTGTAATTATTAACACTTTCAAATATTTTGGGTGTGTTATCTCGGCATTCTATTAAAATATAAACGTTCGATAAATTGTTCCAAAATTGTTTTTGTTTATCCTTGTTCTTTCTTTTAAAACATTCTGTTTGCTCTTTTTCGAAAAAATGTGTTCGAAAGTATTATTCCATTTTGATGTAAAATGTTTTGTTTAATGCATAAGAATAGCGTTTCACTGTACTTTTATACGGATAAGGTCACAGAAAATATTGCGTTAACATTAAGAATAGCTTCGGAAACATATTAGAAATACTTTTGTTTTTAGATATTGAAAATTTGAAGACTTTAAATGATTTAAAGGATACCAACACGATTACACGAATAAGTTTGTTCTGCCTGGAGGCAGAACTGTTTGAGCATTGAGCACTGGAGAGGGTAAAATTATAACGAGAAAATCCATTTTATTGCATAAACGTCCATAAAATAAAAAAACTGGTTTTGTGAGGGATCGCAGTTTTTTGTGAATTACTGTTACCGTTTCGAAAGAATGTCATATACTGTTACTATTTATTTTATTCCGATTTCTACTTTGAGGACGGACTAAAGGACTAAAGACAAAATTAAGGCAATTAAGATTCGAAGAGTTTAAATTCTCTATTATAGGCGCCTTCGGTTAAAAAATTATTCAGCAACATGCGAGGCCTATGTTGAAGATAGATAAAATTTGAACTGAGAATCCTTTCGCAGTGCATTTCCTATCCATTCCCCGCTGTGGATTATTTCATTGCGCCATTTCATTCACCATGTCTTTATTGTGATGATATATATGTCTACCGGTTATGTCCCCATAGCCTCGCTAGTCCCCCTTCCCCCTTGTCCTTTTTGAACTAATTTTGTTGTTTTCTACTGTTTCACTTATATTTGTGGTTTACGATTTAGCTTTAACCGTGGTGGGGGGGAGTCATTGTCGTGGGTTTCGTCCAGGGGTCAAATTTTCTTATTTCCTTAAATTTCTTTTCTACTTTTCTTGTTTTCTTGCGATTTTATGTACTTGGGGTGGGTGGCGCCCGCTAGCTCGGCTCTTCCGTTCTATACTATGTCGTATGTTATTTGTTAGTTTCGGGTTCTTTTCTATTTTTTCTAACTGGTGTTTGTTTCCTTCCGTTCTATCTACGTGTCGCGAGTTTACTTTGTTTAAAAATTTGTTCTTTGCATTTTTCAACTGCCATTTGTTGCCTTATCTACCTTGCCATGTCATTTTTGCGCAGCTATTTTTGCATTATATACGCTTCATTTTGTATTTGCTTTAAAATATGGCATTCTTTTGATTCTATTTTTTCGATTCGATTGGGGTTTCTTGTACTCCGGAGTTGCTGGCAACGTACTCCGGAGCTGTTCTGTATTGTGTTAGTTCTCCCCGGAGCTCAAATTTTTTGTTTCTTCTTTCCTCCTTGAATACTACGGAACTGTATGATTACTTTCGTTTTGATTTTTCTTTCTAACACAGACTGCTCCGGTTAAAACTTTTGGTCCGGCCTCGGTCCAAATTTTTTCATTTATCATCTTGCTCCGGAGTTTAATTTCTGCTCTCATTTCTTGGTGAAAGTCACTCCGGAGCTGTTTTTTGTTTCTTTATGATGTTCTCTATCTAAACAAAAACGTTGCTCCGGTGGCCGGATCCGGCGTCGGTGGTTTGTTTTGAGGGCTCCGGAGTGCCTCTTTTTGTTACCTGCGTCCTCGTCGTGGCTCAAGGGTGTCCCTAGCTGTCTTCTTTCGTGTGTAGTCTGTGTAGTCCGTGTGTATTTGTTGAGTTGTGTATCCCGATATGTTTCGGAGTAGTTTTAGTCGTGTCTCAGAGCACGTCTCAGTCTAGTATGTTGGGGCCGGAGTAGTGTTCCCGAGAAGTGCACCTGGACGGATACGCCAAAATTTTATCTTTTCCGGTGATTTCTAAAACGCGTTTTATCTTTACTAGTAGGTAGGGTTCGTAGGCTAATCTGTATTTATTACTAACTCTTGAGCCCTTGACCGCGGCGAGGTCGCGCGTTTCAAAAGAGGAGGTATTCTGTGGATTATTTCACTCAGTTTGAGTACTCTTTTCATTGAAATTGCAAAATGTACTGCCAACTTTACGATAATGTGGTATTTTCGTCACTTTCTCTTGAATTTCTAAAATGTAATGCCAAATTCACGAAGGGTCAAACTAGTTTGTTACTCTTGTGTACGGTCCAAGGCCGGACTAGCTAATTGACACTTCTCTTCAAATTTTGGGCGCGCAATGTTCAGTTAGGGAGTGACATTTGTTAGGAGTAGGCGAGTCTTTTTGTGAAGTTATTCAGGCTCCAGTTGTTCGGGAGGGCGGTGACGCCTATTGTTCTGGTTGCGTTTATTCATCCGGTTTGTTTCTTTTGTTATATTGTTTTGCTTAAATTTGTTCTGGCTGCCGAAATTTTGTAGTATTATTGAAGTAATTGCATTTTTCTGAAAAGTGGTAATTTTCCTTTGTAGGCTAGGGTAATCTGACGCTAGGTGTCTTGGCATGCGCACACTCAGAGAACCTTTGCAATCTTCTAGTTTCCAGGAATTCGCTTGTCGAGAATCACGCTTTATAGAGCGTACTTTCTACAAGTTTATTCCTGTGATTAAATTGTTTGTTCAGAGATACTCAGTCCTAATCTCTACACCGCGTAAACAGTTCTGCCTCCATGCAGAACAAAAATGTCCGTGTAATCATGTTCGTATCCTTTAAATCCTTTAAGGCCTTCAAGTTTGCAATATCTAAACGAAAAGTATTTCCATTATGTTTTCAAAGCTATTATTAATGCTAAGGCAATATCTTTTCGACTGTCTGTGCCCTTATCCGTATACAATTACAGTGAAGCGCTGTTCTTATGTATTAAACAAAACATTTTATATCTAAATGCAATTAGACGAGGCACTGTTAGCCCAATGGCAGTTAGATGAACAATGATACGTCTAATAATAATAATTCCGATTAGTCTGAAAATTTTCAGTCTAACAGCATTGCGCTCAGTCTTATGCTATTAGACTAGCCCAATTGCAGTTAGACTGAAATTCTCCGTTTAATTGCAATTAGACGGAAATTGCTTATAGACTGCGACATATATACGTTACCTGTGTATGCACGCCTATATAGTAGACTAGGGTCACTGTTTACATTGCGTGGTTCGGCGTATTCCTAGTTGTCATACATCCTAGTTGTCATACACGCTATGATTGGACCGTTAGAAATCATGTGACAATTAAATGCTCCGCCCTAATAAGGTAATTTCTTCTTGTTTTCTGTATGACACTGCACACACTATAAAGAAGCGTGAGATACAAAATTTAATCTATACTTTTTGAAGAACAGCATCATTTAAAATATATTCATTATTTTATAAAAACAGAAATTAATAAAGGTAAGTTACGAATTAAAAATATGAACGGCATATATCTCCAATCCGCAATATAACATTTTTAAAATTTTTAAAAAAACTAACAACTTTTGAATTAGGTAATTTCACTTAAAAAACTTCGCTTAATATTAGTCTTAAAATCCTATTCCAGACTATTTAAATTCCATAGTCAGTTTGAAATCTATTTTTGATGATGCATATTTTGCATTTAAACAAAATTAAGTTAAACTATATGCAAAATTCAGTTAAAACTAAGGTTTAACCTTATCATAAATTTATATAAATTTCAAAATTATTCTAATTAACCTCTTCCACCTCTAAATCAATGGATGATATCTTACCATTTTATTGCAGTATAAAGTCAGCGTATTTTTCCGTTACATCTTTATGCTTCGAAAAGGAGGAGCAATTATAGGAAAGTCTATTCACATGACATTGAGCTGGCCAATCATAACGTGTATGACAACTAGGATGTATGACAACTGGGAATAAACCCGTGGTTCACCCATTGCGTACATATATAGTTCGTATTAAGACACATGCACAAACACGTATGCGTAAATTGCATATAGAAAGTGTAGGGAGTGTGTATTCTGGGTTGATCTACATTTGGATTGTCCAACACAATCTGATTGGCTGATTTATGTCCAATCAAAGAATACAAAACTAAACGTACATGTCAAATCGAAGGGTCAAAGTTCACAATTTCGCTCACAGTTAATTTCATGATAAATAGCCTTTTATAATGAATTTTGAGGAAATTTCGTTATCTTCACGTGGAAAAGCTACTTATTGAAAACTTTATTTTCATCAAAAATTCCGAGCGAAATGGTATTATGTATCTACAGTGTAAGAACAAGAGAACTTGTTCCGCCAGGGCCATTATTCCTCCAGGAAATCCAGCGCGTGTGACAGGCATTCACAATCATGACACTCCTGACATCACCAAAAACAGCTTTCTACGGAAATTAAAGGTAACTTAGCTAATTTGATTAGTTTCTGCAAATTTAACTGATGTTTCTAACTTTTGATACTAATAATTTTGAAACTAGCGTTGAAAATTTGATGTTGGATATGTTGAAAAATTTGGTTTTGTTAAGAATAAGCATTAATTAAGTTAAAAATCAGTTGAAATTTTCAATTTCGAATTTACAACGCTACAAATCGGATGTCCTGTTCAAACAGCGAGTCAAGATGTAATTGCCACATCCCTGATTCAAGTCCCATACGAGGATCAGTTTTCCAGGAACTGCGTCACGTATTTTCTACTGATGGCGGGCTTCTGGAGATCACATGTGTTTGTGCACAAATTGGTTTGTAGATATGAAAAATGTGAAATACATAGCTTGCAGTTTATGATGTTTTTGGAAAATAGTGCATAATTCTTGCTTTTGTGACATTTGTGATGTGATCTCAAGCTTAGTTAAAAAATTGAATTGTTTACTTCTCTGAAATCTACTTAGTGGAATAATTTCTGTTTAGTGATTTTGCAGTAAATCTTCGCACTGAAATAGGACAATATAACAGAAATATTACTGCAACATTTAAGTAGGCGGGCACAATATTTACGCGTGTATATAGTCGAGCGAGTCTAGGACAATTCAGATGTAGGACAACCCAGAACAAACTGTAGGGAGAAGTGACCACTTACTTTAACGTTTAACCCGGTGGCCTTAACGGGCCTCCTAGTTCAACGCGACATATGTACCTGCAGCTGATAACACAGAGCCTGCCAGTATGTTATGTTATATGTTATGGACTCTAAAATTATATAAATAAAAAACCTTAATCATGTATGAATACGTTCACGGATGAATGTTTAATCCGCTAATTAACTGACTAGCTTAACCCTTTTAAGTGTTTTATTCCACGATTTTATGAATACGTTTTTAATCCGTTTAACCTTTTTGTGTACACCATGCGTTTGTGTAGAAAGCTTTGCCATCTGCAAATATTACACCCTATCAACGACCAAACTTATAATTCATCGGGATAAAATAAATGCATGTTGAAATTATGTACGATCTACAATATATATTATGTCGTAATTCCATATTAGTAACTAACTAACTAACCAACTAGTTTAATTGCCAGCACAATACAGGATATTACAATAAGCAAGCACATATTAATTATAAACAGAAACAGTGTGTTGCCAATAAAGACCGAGCTTAGCCATGGTAGTTGACCTAATAGGCTCGGGCTCTGAGAAAACTATTCAAATTTACTTCTTTCAATCTTTGCTTGAAAAGTCTTAAGTTTGGACTTTCTACCACATTATCCGGTAAAGAATTCCAAATCGGAACAACTCGAGAATTAAAAAAGTGCTTCCGGACATACAAACGAGCTCGTGTATGAAAAGTTTGAATCGATTGTAGGCAGATTTGAAAATTCAAAAAACTCCGCTATTGGTATTTTTACGTTATTGTGAATAATTTTATGAGTATATATTAGATCTTTGAAAATTCTACGTTCTTCTAAGCTTTTCAGTCCAAGTCTTATCAATCGTTCAGTATAAGAAACATTTTCCAGTCCTGGTAACCTTTTGGTAAATTTTCTTTGAACATTTTCAACAATATCAATGTCATTCAGGAAATAAGGATTTCACACTTCTGATACATTTTCTAATTTTGGTCGGATAAATGTTGTAAACAAATGCATCAGAAATTTATTTCTTGAAACAAATACACAGTAAATCATATGTACTAAACGCATTCCTGACGCAGCTATTTTGGAACAGTGAACGTGAGATTTCAAATCACTTGAAATGTTAACACCTAGGTCTTTAATGTCAGTAACGCTTGATAATTGTGTATTATCAAGATTGTAATCTAAACCAGGATTATTGTTACCAATGTGAAGAATCGCACATTTTGACACTGAAATGCTAAGTTGCATTTTGTCAAACCATTCTTGTACATTGTGCAATTCTTGTTGCAACGTATGTGTTCCGTCATCCGGAGAAAACGCAAAGTACATTTTGGAGTCATCAGCAAATAATTTAATTGAGCACATATCCTAAAACACTACCTTGGGGGAACTCCAGAAGTGACTAGGCGTAAAGCCGATTCTTTTCCGTTAACATGGACATATTGATATCGATTACTAAGATAATCCTGTAACCATTGCATAAATTTTTGTGAAACACCAATTGAGCCTAATTTTTGCAGCAATTTGTTGTGAGACACTTGTTTATCTAAAGCTTTTGTCCAATCATTCAGACAAACAAGCAGTTGACCAACTGTAGATCTATGTGGCAAGAGTCCAAACTGGTCTGGAGATATAACGTGATTTGTGGCTAAAAAATGTTAAATGCAGAACCTACTATTATTTCCATATATTTTCCACAATGGTTTAACAAGCTTATTGGTCTATAGTTCGAAACTTGTGCACGATTTCCTTTTTTAAAAATAGGAACTCTTCTAGAAATTTTCCATTCCACAGGTAGTTTATCAGTAATATAAGAAATTCTGAAGATTGTCGCTAAAGGCTTACATATAGAAATTGCTAATTTTTTAGAAAAAATTGAGGCAGCCCATCTTTACCACAGCTTCGCTTGCTTTTTGTCTTCCTGATTGTATCAAAAACATTTTGCTCGGAAAAGTCTGGCTCAATAAATGCAGAAGCTACAGGCCTAGCTGGTATGTTCAATAGAATTCCATTATCCTCTATGAAAACAGAGCAAGAATATTTGTTAAAAAGTTCAGCCTTATCAGAATCGTCTGTTATCATTTCAGAAGTTTCAGATTCTAGACACGGAATTTCATCTTTACATTGCATCTTTGCACGCACAAACTTCCAATAGAAATTTTCATCGTTGAAATTTAATACTGCATTTTCTTGACGTAGAACATCATTTCGACTAAATATTCTTGTGGTTTTACACCGTGTTACAGTATTCAGTGAGTTGTTTTTTGTGTCTTGTTGGTACTATATTTGCTATTGTTCTAGTAAAGAACCAAAATTATAAAACAATGAAAGCACAAATTTTTCATACAAACAAACAGATACCTATACGTATCTTAGTAAGTTCATAACGTTATTGTTCATAGGCATTTTAACAGTACAGTGTGCGTAAGGTTTCGAAAAACGAAGTGTATCAGTTGGCTTGCAGGGAGGGCAAAGTAATATCCGTATCCGACGCTGACCATCAATTTGCTAACATGATTTGGTCGGTGACCCGCTCGCAAATTTTAACAGGTCATCTTGATCCATAGTACTGATTCTCCAGTGTTCATTGACTTGTGGGTGCATTTTAGTTAGGCAAGTGACGGAGACGCATTTGAGAAACCCAAAGGGCACCACGGGTCAGGTTCACAAAAAGCCCGAATGTTTGCGTCATTGTTTGGTGCAGTCAAGATAGTGGTGGTGAGTGACCACTCTGCACGTGATCCCAGTTGTCAGATGAAGCCAAAGAATGCATTAAAAACCTATTTATTAAAGTCTTAAACGAAAAACTGAATCCTGTACTAACATTCTGAAAGAAATCTTAACTTTTATTTCTGTTTCACAGCGTGCTGCAAACACATAGGACAAATTTGTGCATTATCTGAGGGGCTTCACAGTTCCGTTCTGGACAGATTTCGCGGACAGCTGTCGTTCGACGGTTGTGACTTTCTGACCGCGATGGCCACTCAGGGCCATTAGAACTGGCAAAACGGCACAGGAATGAAATACACCACAGGTGAGTACAATGGTCATTATTCTGAAGAAGGTCTGGACAGAAGTGACGTTCACTGAGGCGAGAAGGCTGACTCCAAGCACGGTGGAGAGGGCCCCGTGCAGAATCGGGAGTCCCACATTGCTGAGGGCCTCGATGGACCTCTGACTGTTGTCCCGAGCACGAGAGCCGATAAAACTGTAACTGAGATGAGCACTGTAGTCTACAGAGTAGCCGATGCTCAGGAGGATTGAGGACATGGACATGGCGCTGACGCTGACTCCCCAGAGGGTCATGTAGCCGAAGACGCCGACGTCGATGGACACAATGGTCAGGGCGATCCAGAACACGGTTTTCAGGGAAGGAAAGAACAGGACAGAAATCAGGATCATGAAACTGAGGGCCATCCCGATGTTGGTCAGGGTATTGGAGAGGGTCATTGCGTACTGGTCCAGAATGGGCCAATAGTACATGAATGTAGTGATGTTGTAGGAGACATACTTTTCCGCCAGGGCTCGTAAATTCTCTGTCATATATCGCTTGACCAGGGTCAACTGGAAATTCTCCATGCCAACCCGGAATCGAAAGGCGCTGAGAATGTGCTTGCAGCCGCACCGTTTCACTTCTGTGGTGTTGGCCTTTCGCCAGGCCAGGTCTCTGTCGAATTTTTTCAGGGCGGAGGCACTTTTGGACCAGTCGTAGAGAGACCTGGACCAAATCCGTTCGTCTTCCGTGTTCGGATCCACGTAGGCCGAAACCAGGTATTCTTCGTATTGTCGAAGCCAGAAATCCGTTGCCTCAGAATTCATGATGTTTCGCGACTGTTCCAAATCCTTCACGATTTTTCGAATTTTTTCCCGTTCTGTCAGCAATCGTATTTCCGGTGCGTTGTTGATCACAATTTCCACCTGCTGACCTCTGGGGTACATGAACTTTTCCTGATTCTGAAAAAAGTTGTAAATTTCTGAGCCACCCTCCAGAGTATCGACCACGTCCATCCCTTCCGTGATTCCACTGCAACCGTAGAGGGCCCCGGCTAAGTAAATGAAATACAGAACCATGACACCGACCTTGGTTCCGGGTTTCATCAGGAAAGTGGCATATCCATTCTGGAAGGCGCTTCGCCACAGCTCTACCTCTGGTAGTCCTGAAACACAAATACAAACAAGTGTGTGTATGTGTGTGTATGTGTGTGTATGTGTGTGTATGTGTGTGTATGTGTATGTGTGTGTATGTGTGTGTATATGTGTGTGTATGTGTGTGTAGGTGTGTGTATGTGTATGTGTGTGTATGTGTGTATGTGTGTGTGTATGTGTGTGTATGTGTGTATGTGTGTGTATGTGTGTGTTGTTATGAAGAATATTTAAACCAAAGGAAAATATAATTTTCTACTGTATAAAGAATCTTTGTGCATGTGTGTGATATGATCCAGTTATATATGTGCATTATACATTATACAGCCACAAGCAATCAATTGAGAGTATGTTAGATCAGCAGTTCCAATTATCCTCAAATCTAACATGTGTGTGTGTATGTGTGTGTGTATGTGCGTGTGTGTGTGTGTTTGTGCGTGTGTGTGTATGTGTGTGTATGTGTGTGTTTGTGTGTGTATGTGTGTGTGTGCGTGTGTGTGTATGTGTGAGTACTCTCTCCAGCGAAACGTAAATTTATTTTTCGAGCACTGGCTGTCCCCATGTTTAATAATAGTTTATTCTGTTTCTCAGCAGCACTGACCGAGACATGACTAAAACTCCGGAAAGGTGGAATTTTGGTTATTTTTCATTTGACAACAACATACTTTTTGAAATGGGCGGCGCCTTTTTCCATGGCAAAAGACTGTTGCGCCCCTGCTCCTCCATCCTTCCCGATATCACAAGAAGCGGAAGGAAGCTTGTGATTATTGTAACGTAGCACATCATCACTCCCAGTGCAGCATAGGCACAGAAAGTGCGGACAGCGAATATGGGTGAGGTCATCCCGATGGCAAAGGATAGGGCGCTCGTCACGGAAGTTATGGTAATCGATACCCCGGAATCGGCCACTGTCTCAATCAGACGATCTTCGATTGATTGATCTGGGTTAGTCTGGAGCCAGCTCGATAGGATTATGAACATATCGTCTACACCGATTGCTAAAATACAGTAACAGAATTTTAGAAACAAAATTTGTTTGAGCCTTGCTGCTTGGGACCCAATTATAAAAATTTAATTGTCACTCTAGCACCTACAAGTTGCACTCCGAAGCATTCGGGTCTGGTGTGATTCGAACCACTATTCTGAACTATCGAACTATTGTTGCGGTCGCTCAACGACTGAGCTACTGAGACACAGTCGCACCGTGCCAAGGATAGTTCATACCCAAGCTGAAATGATAAACTGAAATGAAGACATTGACAGTGTCGCTCTCAAGCCTGCCATTGCTACGCATACTTGCCTAATTAAAGAAATTTAATTGTCACTCCAGCACCCACGAAATGAAATGTGCGTCAAAAGCTCACTGTCCCTTCCAGACAACATAAGAGTTTCTCCGGGTTTCAACCAAAAATCTTTATAAATGACCATTTCAATAAAACCTATTACAGTGTTTTGATTGGTTTTTGACTGGAAAGGGTTTGCAGCGTAAGCATCCTATACTTCAAACTTAATTATTTCTGAATCAGCTCAGACAGAATTAAGTCACTCACACAAGACCAGAAACGGCATGACGTCACAAAGTTGACTGTAATTATAGTTGCACCATAGGAGGAGTCCCATAGTGGCACTGATGGACAGGGTGCAGTTGAGCAGACCCAGGACGCCCACAACGGATTTACTCGTCACATAGTCCAGGATCCAGCCCCCCTCTTTGCCCACGACGAATCGCAACGTCACCAGCCAAGTAAAAATCAAGAGAACGATCACCGTCCCAGCAAATCGAGGCCGGAGCATTTTCGCCGTGCGGTGGAAGGAGTCGTCCATGGAGCGGTAGTTGCTGTAGTAGACGCTGAGAGGGAAGTCCGGGACGCGGGTGATGGCGGCCACCCGTTCCAGGAAGGCTTCCTGCCATTGGTGACTGAGACTCAGGTCCTGGGGACGACTCACCTTCGTGTAGTACATGAGATAGAGCATTCTGAAGGCGACGAGCCGACGTCGTAGACGGGAGCCGGTTGTCTCCAGTTCGCCCAAGTCGACGCCTCCGACCACGTTTCCGACGTAGACGGGATCCGCGTCCGACAGGGGATTCATTCGAGGGTAGGTCAGCTTTTCTTGATTCGTTCGCCACACCCCGTCTATCATATCGACGTGCTCATTTCGCAGGGAGCAACTCTCCTTCCAGGTCATACAGACGTCCTCGTATCGATAGATCGTTCCGTTCCCATAAGGGCTGATCGTCACATTAGCGATCAGGTATCGATTAAGCAATTTCACCAGCGTCACGTAGGTATAGTTGTCCGGTAGGTCATGGAAAATGTGCCTAAAGGGTGTCAGATCTTGGGTGGGTCTCTGGAGCATGTCTGTCTTGTCCGGCGTTCCGGCAATCATCTGGGCCAGGTGCCGGGGATCGATGGATCGACCCGGGAGAAAGTCGGAATCGTTCAGAGGCCAGTGGTCACTCAGACTCTGATTTTCGTAGGCTGAACGACCGTTGTCCGGCAGCCAGGACCCCACATCAAATCGGTAGAGGGACTCCTGCCAGATCATACCCAAACTGAGCAGGACATAAATCAGATTTGACGCAATCAGAATTTGATACGGTCTCTGGCTGGCTAGTTTGGCATAAACGGTAAATGCGATCGTAATCTGTTGATCTAGCCAGGTAGTCCGAATGTTGGATTGTTGCATGATAAAGCCTGAAAAGGAACAATTGACATCAATTTGAATAATGCTTTCCCGCGAATAAGTTAGTAATTGTTGCGTAATGACAAGGAGATTTTGCATGGTTGTTGAAAGCATTCTCGAAGTTCACCATCCTAAAGGTGATTCATTTTGTATTCATCAAAGCAGCTTACTCATTCATTGCGTAGAATTAGAAAAGTTTAGATCTTTTGTGGTACTCTGCTGAAAATATGTAAATTGTGTATTTAGGTAAGCGTATAAACTTTAGGTGTCTTGCAAACATGGGGGACAACGTGGGGGAACGGGGAGGCAGATTCCAGACCGATGAAAAGCGGGGTCCCCGCGGCAAGAAGGCAAAGAGGCTAGAAGATGCCTCGGCGAGCTTTACAAAACATTACACATTAATCTAATTTTAGCGATTTTTTCGAAAACTTTCTGGAACGTAGCGCTTAAAACAGCTAATATTTGGCAACAGCAGTAACAATTAAACAACTTTTGATTATTTTTGGAAGACCTCTTTAAAATCTTAAAATTTTAAAGGGGTATAAACCTTTATAAAAGCCGGGGTAGCCTGAACCAAAATCGAACCCCGTGTTATTGTATGTTTGCAAGTATCAAAAGAAACTCCTTTAACGTGATTTGTCAAACACACGCAAACTAAAAAACTGTGGCATTAACTTTCATTATTAAAACGAAGTAATCTGTACAAATTAATCGCTGTTAAACTTGTTTAATCGCTGAAACATTTAACAGAGACTTTATGCAATTTTAAACTTTTAGCTGCGTTTTTAAACACACCCGGTTTCTCAAAGAAATTTAGCATTTTAAAATGCTCCAATAAAAATGCGAAGTCGCATACATATGAGTTAGTACAAACTATCGTTAGTGACACACAAATGGTTGCCATCAGAATCTTTCAAGAATTAAATCTTTATTTTCTAATTTCGAAAGTTTCGCATATAGGGAAAACGTGAATTTCTTGAATCAATTCAGCATTCAGCTTGTTTAGAATAAAATACAGAAGTTAATGGAGGTTATCATATTTTACCACTACTTTACACCATGACCAGGCCATGATATAAGAATCCGCTCCGTTCCGTTCCGGGACTGGTCGAAGTCAGGCCCGCTCATGCCTGCGGTAACGGCTAGATCCCCCATTTGGCCCAAATAAAGAAATTTATGTGACAGCTTTTAACATAGTCTCAATCATAATTCTAAACTATGAGGGGTTGCATGCAACTACTGAGGGCGAGGCTGTACCAATTATTGTCGATTCCAATGTCAAACGTTTCTTTCATTTATGAAGAGGGATCCCCGAAACGAAATCTGAACCACGATAACCCTCCCAGCACCTGTTGCTTTGTACTCCACCAATCGAGGTTTACATGAAACCCTTCATAAGTATATGCTTATATAATTTATGTAAATTGCCTTGTTTCTAATAATACATATTGACTAAATTAAGTAGAAGTTTGCTCTGAAAGTTTAGCAATAACAAACGGTGGTGAAAAAGAAGGGAGAGAAAACTAGATTGACTGAAACAGTATCTGTCTTCCCCGCACATGACTGCCACAAATGCGTGACGTGGAGTGGAGAGAAAAGTTGCACTTTATAAGAGCGTCAAAGCTATGGCCGACATTCATGTAAGACTGGGTCACTCTTTAACACATTGCATAATCGTCCCGTTGTTTGCAGTTGATGTCGCATCTTTTGCATCGCACGCTACAGAATTGCACCCCCTGCGAGTTGGCACAAACGCTACTTCACTGAGGCTGTATTCCGACACCTTTCAGAATGTTAAGCTGACAATAGTGTTGTGTGTAATTATTAATGTCGTAGAATAAAAAGAATTGAGAAATCTTAAAAGTTTGTAAGGTGAAGGGCAATTTTTATGATAGATCAACGAGGTACCAAATCAGGGCCATTTTAAGAAAGGGTGGAGTAGAGTTGTGAAAGGTAGAAATTAGAACTGAAACATTAGATGTGAAGAAAAGTGTCCAGGGTAGGGATCGAACCGCCAAGCTTTGGTTTAGAAGTAGAACGCTCTACCGGTTTGCGCCACACCCCGGGCGTTGAGACTAGGTTATTACGCTGAATTCAACCTTTCACGATTTAACATAGTCAGGATTAACTCGATCCTTTTTGTGAAAAAGACCTAAATTTAACCCTCCGAGTTATAGACAGTTAAAAATATTTACTCAGTTTAGATTGGTGAAAAGAGTACAATTAACTCCATGTTTTCATGAAAAGAGTTAATTTTGCCTCTATCGCTGCTAATTAGGAATTTAATTAACATAGAAAATCCTCAAATCCTAAACAAAACCATCATGTTGCTCTTAAAGAGACCAATTGAGCGGCCTTAAGTTGCGCAAAAATGATAGGAAAAACCATGTTTTCATTGATTGTCTTCTTATACTTTTGATGTATCTAGTAACGTAATTTTAAAATAATGTAACTCTTAAACTTCTATGTAACGAATATAGTTTTTTATCGTCTCACCAATGATTTAAAAATTTAATGATGTTACAATTGTTAATTAGCAGCAACATATTATATAGCATAAAAAAGGATAGTACTGCCATAAGCAGCCAGACGGTCAAGAAAAGAAAAGTTGGTGAAATGAAATGTACCGTTTTTGAAATGTAAAAAGAAAAATGAAAATCCACAGGTATAACAAGAGTCCCCATGGAGCAGCAGTAGCACAGTACTGCCTTCTATCCTTCTACTGATTGCTCGTAGCAAGAGTACATAATGATAAGAGTGTGACAAGCGTCACATTCTATGCAATGAAGGCAAAAGCTATGCGATGCGCGCTAACGGCTTACCCCCCCCCACAAATTGACCCCCTCTCACACCGCCCCTATATGGGTACGTGGTCCAAACGGGGGTCGCTCACTGCTTTGCATAATTACACGCTGCAATTAAGAGGGGCCCAATTTGGGGAGGGGGTGCAAGCGTGTATGCTTAACACATAGATGTACAAAATATACTAAGCGAGTGAGCGACCCCCATTTGGAACTATGTACCCATATAGGGGCGGTGTGAGAGGGGGTCAATTTGTGGGGGGGAGGGGTAAGCCGTTAGCGCGCATCGCATAGTTTTTGCCTTCATTGCATAGAGTGTGACGCTTGTCACACTCTTATCATTATGTACTCTTGCTCGTAGGAACTTGTGCACAACGAACATCCTGCCCCACACAAAACAACAGCAGCCATGTATAGATGATTCCTTACAAAAACAGAATTTTACAATTAACAGTTTTTCACTTTCCAACAATAGTGACGTCATTCTAAGGCCTGCGCCGTCGAATTTAATTATTACACTTTCTCGCAAAACTTCTGCATAGGTCTTGCAAACAAAAATGGCATAAGATATCCAGTTCCCCAGTCAGTGCACTGAAATTTAAAACTTTATCAAACCGAGCGGAGAAACCCTTTTGAACCGGTCCCAGCGCGATCTGTCTTCTAAAACGCGCAGCAGAAGAGATTGAAAAGTACGCATTGGTTTTGGTTAGGGGAAGAAATATATTCTGGTTTAGCCCAATTAAAATCCAAAATAGTAAATTGAAAATCGAACCAAAGTTTAAATAAAATTTAAATAAAATTTATTAAAATCCGTATTTTCCGTCCAGTTCTTCGTTAGTTCTCTAAAGTTGTAGGTAGGACTTCAGCTTCTAAACATTTTGAGCTGACGAAGGTTGAATCAAAACATTCTTGAGCGGCTAGCTGGGGCCAAAAGCATTAATATGAGCAACCACTCAACCAGATTGGACAGCTTCCTCCATTAATGCACGCATCCAGTGCTTGCTGAGCTTAGATAACACATAGAGCTTCAGTTTTGTACATGTATAAACGTATACATGAAAGACTGAGTCTTCACAATTCTGTTAATTGGAGTCTGGAGCCATTGGTTGCAGCCGGAAGCAGGTGCACGTTTGCTGCTTCCGCTTTTGCAGTCGTTTTCTTTCACCCTCTTTTCTCACCCTCAAACTCTGTCTTGTTGTTGCATCAAATAGATACAGCATCATTTACAGCGTGTGGACGAACAAATTTCAGTTGTTTGAAAATGTTCTCGTCCTAGTGACAGGGTTTGGCACAATAACAAACTTTTACGCAGAAAGAAATTGTATTGCACAGGAAGCCGTAATCCAAATGTTACTAATGAAACATTTAACCTTGTGCAACCACATTCAAACTAAGCCTGCGTTAGCTTTAAGTCTAACTCATCTAATTAAATTCGCGGAGGAAAACATTTCCGGCCTCCGGGACACGTTTTGTTTAATTGGCCGGTTGTCCCCTGAATGTCGAAGAGAACTCCAGCTGTGATCATCACCTGTTTGGCCACTAAAAGGTGACACACAGTGCTGCGACAGAAAAATTAACCCGTCGCAAATGTACACAAGAATAATAATGCTCTGATGGAGCATGAAAAATGCATGGGCGATATTAGGCTGTAAATGGAGAGAGGACTAGGTTTTAGAGTGTTAATATGGGAGGGTCAGGTTGTAAATGCCAGGAGGACTAGGTTAAAAGCGCACTAATACGGACCAGCTTCGCTGAACAACCCATATTCGCGAAAACTACCCAGACAGTTGCTATCGGCAGTTCTTTAGAAAGTTTTGCAATTTGTCAGCAATGACTATGCAAGGATGTAACAACAATTAATAACACACGCACATAATGACAACTGCTTTTCGCATCGTCTTAATATACGATTGTGCGCTGACAGTGCAGAAAACCCCTTGGAACAGATCTGCATTGTTTATTTGGAATAAGCTTTAATATTTCAAAACCAAAACCAACCAATCCTCGCGCTTGTCTGGAAAGCTAAAGAATGTAGATCCTACATGTATGTCATATGTGGAGTGGAGCATGAGTGACCGCAAATATGGGTGTTCAGCGAAGCTGATCCATATTAGTGCGCTTTTTACCCAGTTCAGCGAAGCTGATTCATATTAGTACGCTTTTAACCTAGTCCTCCCAAATTTGGGCCGGCCGTCTGAACGATCCCGGTCAGATATCGAAAATCGCCCTCACTATTCCATGGTACCCAACCCAAAGCTTCTTATGCAACAATCCGCTTGTCTTTAGATTGGTCCCTGGTCTTTGCAGCTATGTCACAACATTGGCATTTTTTGGCCAAAATAGCCACGAGGCTATCTTTGGCCGGCCGCGCTCCGGGGAGCGAAAACCTATCAAAAAGGTTCACTTTTCGGGGTATATACGTTCAGAAAAACCAAATTTCACCTGCTGAAAATGTCCAGACCATTGTATCATTAAGTCAGAAAATTGCACTTTTCCGAGCGTGACTAACACGGATAAAAACAAAAGGACCTAACTTGTCCGGAAGCGAAAATTTTCGAAGTTGAAAATTCCGACCAAAACTTTTTTGCTACTTGTAGATAGTACTCGTCGTGCTGATTCCAACGACAGCAAATTTGTCTAGTTTCGTTGAGTATTTAGCTGGCATGGTGCTCGGTCTCTAAGGGCCGCGCTGAACCTTCGTTTACACCCATATTATAGGGGAGCGTTCTCGAGCTCCCGTATAATTTGGTTATGTTCAGAAATTTGACCAGGGGAGTCAGCACTAAGCGCTGACGGCTCAACTTGACATTACTGTATTATCAAAGATTAAAAATGTTCATCCTGTAAAACAATTGAACTGACAACAACTTTCTACAACAATTAAAAAATAATGTCTTTCAAAACCAGTTTACAACAAACATTACCGTTGGCAAAATCCAAAATTTAAAAGTACTGTAATTTATTAAAAACGAATAAATTTATGTTAAATTCCTGTCATTGATTCCAAGTTTGCTCACAAGGCAGACAGACAGCAATTGTTTCGGCAATGATATTACAATGAGCAAGTGCCCAAATTGTCGGGTCTCCCGGTGCCACCCAGAGACGTTGAGCCATTTACAACATACAAAACGTTGAGCAAATGCCGAAGTTCCGTTACAAATAGTGTTTGAGGCCGGCCGCGGTTTCACCTTCCGCCAGCCGCCGGCTGGAGAGTCGGTGATCCCGATAAGCCCGCTGCTCTCCGATAAGCGGTTTGCAGTGCAGCTATCATGACTGCTAAGAAAGTGTCGGATGTTATATTGGAAAAAAGTAGGTGTACTGACTGCACAAACCATAGAAAAACCATACTTTTATACAGGTTTTGTGTTTATATGCTGCTTTCGCTTGCAAACCATGACCCTCCTCTACCCTCCTATTGTGGGCACTGGAGCAGGAAGATTATTATTGTATACTGATAACACAAGGGTAGGGAGGGTGTGCTAAGAATAAAACTGCAATTATGTATATAAATATTACAAAACTACAATTTAGAACAAATAACGTTGGAGGGAGGCAAAGTGGGCCGATTAACCGCTACTAATCCCTGCCCCCGTAAATAGGGCACAAACGAAACATTCACGAGACGGTTTTTGAATTCATTGGAAGAATTTACGACATTTTCATCTAGAGCATTCCAAATTCGGATGACTCGATTGCTGAAAAGTATTTTCTTGTATCGATTCGACTTCGCTGCACAGCATATAATACAAATTATTGTATTCGTGACCCCTGGTCGAAGAAATCAAGTTATACACGAAAAAGTCATCAAATTGCAATTCCACCAGACCATGTACTATTTTATAAACCATAGTAACATCTCTGATAATAAATCGCTCTTCCAATGACGGCAAACACAGTTTAGCTAGTCGCTGAACGTATGGCAAATTTTTTGAGCCAGGAAGACGCTTTGTAAAAGATCCTTGTACCCTTTCAGTCACATCAACATCTTTTATATAATGCGGTGACCAAACTTGTGAAGCATATTCCAGTTTAGATCTAACATAAATTTTGTAAAGTCTACGCAATAATTCTACATTTCTTGATCGAATAGAATAGAAAAAAAGATCAACCTTTTGAAACCCCGATATGGCAAACTGCTGACACTGGGCAGAAAACTTAAGACATTCTCAAACGTCGAGAGCCCGAGAGTATTTGGATTATTGTCCTCCAATAAACTTTAATTTGCTGTAGATGAAACATGTTCTATTTAGTGTTCCAGCGACAGTAAGAAAAGTTAACAATAGTTTGGCGCGGTGTAGTTAAGGCGTGTTGCTTCTGTTCTTTAGCATAAACCAACTTTGAAGTTCATTTTAATCTTAGTTACTCGAAAGTGTAAGTTTCTGACTGTTGGTTTGCATCCCGTCTGATAGCCGGCGGCCGGCGGCGAGCGAAACTCGTCGGCCGGTCGGCCACCGGCTTAGGCCTCAAACACTAATTGCAAACAGCCAAGAGCTTCTGGCGGACTTTGGGGCGGCTGGAGAGCCGAGTTTTTGACCAAGGTTTGTCCAAAAAAGGAAAAAAGTCGATTTGGGATGAGCAACCCTTTGGGGACAAGCTTCAATTATAAGAGGGAGAACACCCTACCCCAACTAAATATTTGGAAGATTAGATGCAAAATATTTGGTCAATGTTCAAACTTTCCCGCGTATATGAGTATATGCAACACAATGAATTTTTGAATTAGGTACCCTCTGGTCCTTGTTTTAGTGTTAATTCTTGTTTTTCTATCTTTGTGTAGTAACCGTAGTGTCAATTTCCCGCCTGAGTGTGTTTGCATTAGTATATATTATTCCGATCCTAATCTTTCTCTTAATTTTACAATAGGGGAAAGGGATTAGTTTAACGCCGTTTTCCCCGCTTCTAACACTTCAGATCCCGCCAAAAGTCACGTTTGATTACCAGCAAGGTTGACCCAATCAGAATCAATTAGTGCGCACCCTTTTTTGCGCAAAGGCAATTTCGTCCAATCAAGACAATGATTACCGAAGCTGTGGTGATTGACAGGTAAACCGACTTCTACCTCAGTCTGACTTTTCTTTCGAATTGTACGGCCGCTTTTGGCTTTCTTCTCGTGCACCACCTGTCAGTTTGAGCTTGTCTCGCGAGGTGTGTGTCTTTGGCAGGGCTGTATGCCTATTCAAAAACGTGTCACTACAGTTTGGGAACGAATTCAAACTTAAGCTTGGTTCGATTGTGCCTGGGTGGCTCAATCGGTAGAGCGTCGGTCTAGTTAACCGAAGGTTGTGGGTTCGATCCCCACCTCAGGCCCGAATTCTTCGGGTCTGTGGTGCTGTAGTGACAACTTTCTTTCTTTCGTCTATTATCTTGTATTTTTCTTCTCTCCCTGTCCCTTGTTTTCTTTTTATAGAGCGTTACTATGCCCAAATTTCCCCCCACTCCGAAAAAAACTAGTGTTGTCTACACTAACTCTTCATCAACTTTGGGGTTGAATAGATAAAATGGAGGTTTAGAAATTTATTCCCCCTTTTGCCTCTCTCCATTTTTCTCTGTTTTTAGTTTTCGATTTTGGTGCTTTTCCACGTTTTTGGGAATTGCATTTAAAATTATGTAATGGACCCAGGGGTCCTCATCTTTAAATAAACCCCCTGAGAATCCCCGTTAACTAATTTTAATTGTCATAAAATGATTCTGATGCCGTAATATTATGTGACGTTACTTGGGCCGCTTGCATTACTGAAAGAAATCTACTAAGAAAATAAGTTTGGAGTTTTGGGAACTCACCCAAAAATCCTCAATTTAACTTTAAACCAAAAATTACACTATTTTCAACCACTGACGCTTACTCAAACTCTCTCTAAAACTTCCTAAACTTCTCAAAATTCCAATTCAGCTTATTAAGGACAATTTCCTTTACACCGCGTCACCCCGGTTCCTGAGATCTTGGACCCCTGATTCTATCCTGTCCACTGTCGTCGGTGTGTGATCTATCCTGATCCCCTGGCCTTCATTCTCTTTGGATCCAGATGTTGCTCTTTCTCTCTCTCCATCAAGCAGTCTCTGGAATTTCCGGAGTCAAAGGTTCTTTGAGTAGTAACTTTGTTTCTTTCTGAACTGCCTACGGGATAAACAGTCTGCCAGGATGGAGCGGGGTGCACAATCGTCAGTTCATCTCCAGGGTTATTTATCCGACACCCTTTTATTGTTTCTGCTGACAAGGGTAATTTTTCTGATACCTATTTTCGGTCATCTATTGCCTTTACCGTGCACGCCCGTTCCCCTGATTGAGGCTTGCTCCCTCGAAATGACGTCTGATCCTTGGCGTACTTTCAGCCGCTTTCAGCTGCTTTCAGGGTCTGTTACAAGACCGATCAAACTTTCGGTTGTGGGCTGATTTGGGGGACCCCCCAAGAAAGAAGATCCAAGTTTACTTTTGAACCCTCCAAAAATAACTATGTATGCGTTTGTTCTGTCTGTTACTTTCTCTTTGATTCAGTCTCTTTAAAGTTATAAAAATTTAAATTCTGAAACTGTTGGGGAAATCTAAAAGTCCTCATTCGTGCGAATTATCCGTTGGTCCTTTCTTAAGGTGCTGGTTCGGGTTCGTGTATTTTTGGGCTTTAAAAGCGCAATTGTCGTTGAAATTTATTCAAATTTGCTACAATTACATTATTTACCCTATAAAACATGTTAGAAAAGTCGCGGCTTGAAAATGTGAGTTTTGGAGAAATTAGCTTTATTCCGCCATAACTTGCACTGTGACCACCCTACATGGATGAACTTATAGTCATTCGAATCCTCTCACCAAGACCTACAACTTTGCTCATGAGAGTTTTCTTCGATTTCTTAAGGTTTAAGAGATAACAGCGAAAATTGATTTTCGAGGTCCAAAACCGGCCATTTTTCAAAAATTCAAATATTGCAAGATCTCGACAGCTTCAACAGCTCTGGTCCATCGGTCAAGTATTGTCCATATTTGTGGCCCTAAAGGACATCTTACGCCTAAAGGAGAGCTCTTTGCGGTATCTCTGCCGGCGCACAGCAGCGAAAATGTGAAATTTTGAAAATCGCAAATTGATTGTTTTGAACACGGATTTCTCTCAACTCATGCAATCAATTAAAAAAACGGCTTTACACATGTATTTTTGAGACAATTGCCGAGGGCTATTTTTCATGGTTTTCCATTTTGACTTTCAGTTCGAGAGAAATAAGCGTCCAAACTTGAAAATTTTGACGAAAATCGGACCAAATTTACGTCTTTCTCAAAATCTTGAGCTTCTTTACTCGTTAAACAATTTCAGAAAAAATAGCTCTTGGGAAGACGTTTCTTTTGAAGCCTGAACTGGTCGCTTTTCATGAGTTTTCCCACACTTTGAGAAACCCATGTTCAAAAATTGTTTTCATGTTATTGCAAGTCGTTGTTCAAATATTATGTTGTTCAAGCAGAAGAGTTGAAATGAGACAGTTATGCTGTACCTAGTTGTAACAAGCACATTCTAAGCTTTAAAATGATATGAAAATTATTGTAGTGTTAAATTCAGGCCTACTGCCTGGACTAGACCTGAACTTTAATGGCGGGGCGATTGCAGGTGATAATGCGAAGCCGTGGCCTAAGGTAGATCCCAAACTGTGTACCTTACCTAACTAACAATGGAAACTAACCGTACTTCCACAGCAATGATCCATCTAACCAACTATGACCCAAGGGTGGCGTACAAAGCAATTTAATAGTAAAGGGACAGTATAAACCCAACCAGTAAGGACAACGGAAATCAACAACACTGAATCAGACTAATTTTACAAATCAAGTTAGCTATAGAAACTGATGAATCTACACAGAAGTACATTTTAGGTTGACCAGTTGCATGTTAGTTTTAGTGATATTTCACAGTAGAACTCCAAAAATTGAGCAAGTTACAGTCTTTCAAAGTTTGCTGCAAATACGCGAACCAGCACCTTAAGCAGGAAGTAGGATATTAGCGTCTTGTTGTCTGCCGAGTAGGCAGTCAGAACTAATTTTAAAACTAAAAGCATATCGGACATTTCAAGCATATAGGCGGATCTCCTCGATACCTTTGTAGCTAGGAGAGTGAATATAGTGATCATTATACTACAAACTGTACCAGAGTCGCGATCTATAATCAATTCATTCGAAATTTTCATAGGTTTCAGGTTCTAATCAAAGTTAATATGTTAAATTTCTCTCTTAAATTTTATTCAGGGGTTAATTCGTATATCAGACTGCTGGTTAGGTTTAGGTTATCATCTATGTCTAATTCTAAAACGGTGCGAGCCTTAGAATGTTATAGTTTGCTGTGTTTTCACTGTGTGTTTGTTGGTTGATCAAGTGACTATTAGTATTCATTAACAGCTTGTGTTTTGTAATTGGAATCGGTCTTCTTGTAATTGTTTGTAATGGTTTGTCTCATTTGAACACAGCTGGTATTAATTGTTGTGCTGTACCTACTTACTTGTATTGCCTACAGTCTGTAATTTTTTAACTCTTCTCGTCTGCACATAATTATTGTACATAAACACTAAAATTTGTAGGTTCCGTCGTTTATTCTGCTAAGATCTTAGGGTTTAGTGTAGCTTTGATTTGGAGCTTAGTTAAGACTGCCTTATCACGCTGGCAGCAAAATTTATACCGGTCTTGTCAAATTGTAAGCTAGAGTGCGAGAATTCGATAATTGTGGTTCAGAGTTAACGGTCAGATTTGAGCTAGGGGCATTTCAGTATCTTAGTGAAGAGACTCTTAGTCGCGTCCATCCAATCATGGATTGTGGTTGTCTGCGTCCTTGGAACGTAGACCAGATTATTCAGGGAGCTTATGAGGCAGTCCCGGGCACTGAGAAGTTTGGGCCTAAATATTTCTCCTGGAAGTATGACAGTTGATTGTGAAGTGTCAATCTTCTGCCTGATTCCAGAAGGTAGTGACTTGTGGGCCTCTGTTGAACACGACAGTTGCTCACTACACGTGTACTGGCTTTGAGCGGAAACGGAGAATCGCACTCACGACCTAACGCGGACAAATCCCGGATTAGGTAGACCAAAACCAGGCTACTTCGTTCAAACGATCTATGAGGTAACCCAGCGTCGTCTCGAATGTTCGGTACCGCTGATGCTTGGGAGTTGGTGCAGCTGAGCGAGAGTACCAGCCGACCTCGATACTCTCCAGCCCTTGACAACTTTTAGTCTAAAACCAGTGCTTAGGAGCGTAATTTTTTGTAGTCCAAAATAACACAAACTTCTAGTCGTATGATTTGACCCAAGGCACTATAGTTGTTGTTTTGAACTTTGATATTTGTAGTAAAGCTTAGTTTCGAAAAGCACTAAATTAGGGTTGTGATGTTTGATATTTACTGAATAACTTACTTGAAAATTTTGATTTTTGTATCTTGTATTTTTTAAGAATCATGAGGTACACGGACACCTAGTAATTCAACATGTGTCGCCTTAGCGGAAGTCTTTGATCCAGTGCTCGAACTGTTTGATCCAGAAAGAGCAAGCAAAACTATATATGTGTCACGAACATTTAGCTTGGAGTAACGTATGGTTCTACTAAAAAATTGACTTTATTATCGGCTCGCCAAAAGTGGCCTGGCGAACCAGTTTTGAGTTATTAACTCAGTTTGTGTCAGCTGATAGTCCTTCAAGCGTACATCATGAATCACTCTTTAGAAATCAATGAAATTGGTTAGAAAAAAGGAGTTTTTAATTAGAATTACTAATAAAAATACTAAGTGTAATTCGCCTACAGCGTGAAATGATCCGCTCACCTAACAAGAGCAGTGCTGAGAATAGGTGGTGGTTATCCCAGGAAAACTTTAAATTTAATTTTTCAATTTACCACGTTTTAATTTGCAGCATCAGTGTCACCAATTTTCCTGGACTTTCCTGGACGCAGCTTAAATTGCACCAAATGGTTGAAATTTGAAATTTTCTACATGTAGAGATTGCTAAGTCGTGACTACATCCGCTCACCGGAAGTATGGTGACTTTATTCCAAAACGCAGGCTATCCCAGGTTGTCCTAATTTTTTAAACGGGGTAAAAATCTATTTTTTGTTGAGAAAACGAATGATGTAGGTTTTTGAATGGCCGTTGTTTATAAATTTTCTTGGAAACATTTATATAATTCCTAAATTACAGGAAACTAATTGTCTTTATTAAATTTTATTAAATTAGTGCCTTCAATTGACAATGCTTGCATGAATTGTTACCTTGTGAAAGCGCCGCAGCCACTCAGAAACCTGCAACATCTTTTCTCTTCAAAAAATAGCTTTTTATCCTATATACTTAAAAAATTAGGCCAACCTGGGATAACATGCTTTTTGGAGTAATAATAATAACAACACATGTAACGCAATAATTCAAACGTAATAATTCAAGTAGAATCTTCAAGATTATCCTAATAGGGATAGGAATGAAAGCAGCAAGCAATTGGAGATTATCTAGAGCTCAACTTAGTTGACACGTCTTCAGCTAATCTTGAATCAATCGACGCAATCTCAGTCAGCACATATAACATCTCGTTTGGTGCAGACCAGTGTTAGTTTTCGACTTTCAGCCAGTTTTTCAAAATGACTTCATAATTTCTTTTTGTTGGAGTGCAAGGGATATTGTGTTTTTTTGTTTTTTTTTTTTTTTTTTTGTGTGTGTGTGTGTGTGTGTGTGTGTGTGTGTGTGTGTGTGTGTGTGTGTGTGTGTGTGTTGTTTGAAAGATTTCGAAAAGTAGTCTTTATACACAAAAGAATGTATAAATGATTATTAGTATACAAGCTTTTCTGAAATACAGTAAACAAACGCAAAGGACTTCGGCGTTTTCCCACTAATTGCTTACTAATTGCTCCCAGTAAGAAGCCTACTTGTCTACAAAATGAAGAAGAAGAAAACCGATAGCTCACAAGGCCAATGTTGTTTCGTTGTGCAAATAACCACAGAACGTACATGAACACTACTAGCAATGCAAATCGTCGCCTTGAAGTAAAGTAACGTACACAGTTTTGCGCTTTAAAATTTTAAAATGGCCTTCTAGCATTTTGTCAATTTATTGTTATTGTATTTACAGTAGCGTGGTGGATATCTTGCATGCATCTTGAAACAACCGTCAAAGTGACGTTTAAGATGTAGCCTCTGATTGAACTTGCAAATATATGAAGTGCAGGTACGTTTGCTGTGAAGTCGGTACCTGAAGAAAGGAACGATGATACTCCACTAGGCGCACATCTTACAATCTTACAATTGCAGTTCACAAAAATGCTCTACACCGGTAGGCGCACACCTTGCAAAACTGAAGGATTACTGTAGAAAGCTTAAAACTGGTAGGAGGACACCTTACTAAGCTGAAGCTTAACTATAAAACGCTCTACTCTGGTAGGCGCACACCTTACAAAACTGAAGGTTTGGGGGTAAAATGCTCTATTCCGGAAAACGCACACCTTACAAAACTGATGGTTTACTGTAAAACGGTCTACTCAGGCGTACGCCTTACAAAATTGATGGTTTAAGGTAAAACGCTTTACTCCGGGAGGCGCACACCTAACAAAACTGAAGAAAGACAGAAGAAAACCCCCTTTTTGTTATCCTGCGCACTGTTTTAACAGGG
>JASAND010020954.1:0-26160 GCA_030248195.1 Trissonchulus latispiculum | reverse complement strand
GAACCTTGAGACAGACCCACTTTTCCAATCTCCCAACAGAAGACGCCCCCAAATTGACTAGGAGTATTGTAAAGGATTTTCCCGAAGACCTTGCCCAATTGTACAGAGAAAACTGGAGTCGCATTAGGACTCGCTACTTTGTTTCATCTGGTATTCAAAATAGGTATAATTTCAGAATAGACAGTACGTCTCAAATTAAAGAACTGATTAAAATTATTTTCAAGCTTCAGAGGTGGCAGTTCAAGTTTAATCTTTCGTTCGGATTTATACTCCGGAACATCGAAGATGGGGAACTTAGATACTACTACCCATCGGGAAACAGTCGTTATTTTGATGAGCCTATCCATATTTCAAATGAGGGGGATCTAGGAAAAATTTTCTATGAATTAGATAGAGGCGATATTCTCGAGTGGGTGAGACAGCAGCGCCCTAATACAAAGTGGACTGTCCTGCAAAATACTAATGTTTGCTTTTACATTAATAAACTTATCTCCTATCCTGTGGGTGAAGCCAGGTATCTACCTGATTATGTCAAAAATAACAGAGGTCTTAACGCTTTAATTGCTAATAAAAAGACAGGGAGACCTTATGAAGATGATAAATGTTTCTTTAGGTGCCTTGCTTTAGGTTTGGGATCAAAAATTACCTGTCTAGAGGAAAAAACAACTGAGCTAATCAATCAATGGGTTCAACCTGGGGATGAATTTAATGGGGTTACTTTAGAGGATTTGGATGAATTAGAGGAAAAGTTTGATATTGGTATTTCAGTTTATGAGTTAGGGCCTACAGCTGAGGAAGCCGATGAGGAACCTGAAGATCTCAATGAACTTATAATTCAAAATCACGAACGGCATCAAGAAATTACAGACGTTGCAGCCAAACTTATCCGACGGCCTCTGGGAAAGCGGTCCCGGAAAATGGCCCTAAACATTTACGAAAACCACTTCTCTTTCATTAAAAACCTTAGTAAATTTACTCTTACCTGGAAATGTTCCAATTGCGAAAAATTATTCCATCACCACGGAAGTTTCATCAGACACACCAAAAGCTGCGATGTCGGTATTAAGCATATCTTCCCTGGCGGAGGAGTTGGACCTACTAAAACTCTCCTTCAAAAAATCAGTGAGTTAGGAATCCCGGTGCCAGAATGGTACTACCCCTTTAGAATAGCCTACGACTTTGAGTGTATGTTCAAGGAAACTGATAAGAAAAGCGGGCAAAAATTGATTTACGAAAAAGAACTAATCCCTGGTTCAGTATCTGTTGCATCCAATGTCCCTGGCTATGAAACTCCAAATTGTATTATCACTACTGGGGATCCTTACGAATTAGTTGTCCGAATGAAGGATTACATGGAGGAAATAGCGGATAAGGCCTATGAACTTCTTATGGAAATTTATGAGCCCACCTTATCCGGATTAGCTGAGCACGAAAAACTTCTTGCCGAATTCCAAGAATGGCTTAAGGCAGTCCCTACATTAGGATTTAATTCTGGAAAATTTGACATGAATCTCATAAAATGTTGTTTGATTACAAATTTACTCCTAAACGGCCAAGACATCAATTATACAGTCAAAAAGAATAACAACTACATGGCCCTCTCCACCCCGAAATTATACTTTCTTGATATTACAAACTACCTTGCCGCTGGGACCTCATACAAAAAGTGGCTAAAGGGATTCAAAATTGAGGATCAAAAAGGTGCCTTTCCTTATGAAGCCTTCACTTGCCTCGAATTCTTAGACCAAGGATTCCCCCATCGCGACTTATATTATTCAACCCTTAAACAGCAGGAAATTTCAGATGAGGACTTCATAGCTGTTGTGGCAGCGTGGAGAAAAAATAGATTTAAAACTGTAAGGGATCAACTAATTTGGTACAATAATTTGGATGTAGGGCCCTTCCTTCAAGCTACCGAAAAAATGGTAGAATTTTGGAAAACCATGGGGATTGATATGTTTAAAAGTGGGGCTATCTCTCTCCCTGGGCTAGCATATAAACACATGATGAACAAAATTCCTAAACATACGATTGTTCCCCTTGTTAACAGGTTCACTCAAAGTTGGCACAAATTAATTAAAGACAATATAGTTGGAGGTCCTAGCTTGGTATTTCATAGATATCATGAAGCCGGGGTTACCGAAATTACAAATGGGTTCAAAGTTGCTCAAATTTTTGGGTTCGACGCAAATGCCCTATATCTCTGGTGCACAATGCAAGAAATGCCCACAGGATTGTACGCCGAATGGAAGCCCACAGACGATGGGAAATTCAAAAGGTGGCTACAACGGGGCAGAAAAGAAGCAATGTGGCTAGAGTATATGGCAAAAGAAATGGGAGTTCGGGTTGAGCATGCTTACAATGGGGGACAAAAAAGAATAGGGAAATCCAAAGTTGATGGGTGGGTCTACGAAAAGAATTTAGTTCTACAATTTCATGGGTGTTATTTCCACGGGCATGGGTGCCAATTGGATAGGAATCAGGATGCAGAGGATAGAACTAAAAGAAGGGAAAGAACAGAGAGGGTTTCTCAGGCGATCAAGGATGGGGGTTTTGATTTGATTGAAAAGTGGGAATGTGAATTTGATAAAGACCTGAAAGACTCCCCGGATATGCAAGAGTTTATGGAGGAACACTTCAATCTCCCTAAGAAAAAATCGATCCTTACTTTTGCACAGTTAGTTACCCAAATTCAAGCCAATAGACTCTTTGGACTAGTTGAGGTAGATATAGAGGTACCTGAGGAAAAGAAAGAACATTTTGCAGAGATGACTCCTATTTTCAAAAATGTAGACATTACTAAGGAAGATATTGGAGATCACATGAGAACGTTTTGCGAATTGAATGATTTGATGAACCAACCTAGAAGGGGTCTAATTGGGAGTTACTTTGGAAAGAAAATTGTCCTGGCAACTCCTCTGATTAAGTGGTATCTAAAACATGGTCTCAAAATTACAAAGATTTACCAGGCTATTGAGTTCAAACCAAAGGCCTGTTTCAAAGAATTGGGAGATGAAGTTACTTACCATCGATCTGCAGCCGATTCCGATCCCGATTTAGCACTCAAGGGGGAAATGTTCAAACTTCTGGGAAATTCTTACTACGGTCGGACAATTACAAACTTAGAAAAGCACCAAGATATAAAATATTGTCAGAGGTCTGGGGCTAGTAGGGAAGTCAATGGGTGGAGATTCAGGAGATTAGATGATTTAGGAAATGGGGTTTACGAGGTACAATCGGCAAAGTCCAAAATTGTCTACCGACTTCCTGAATTAGTGGGATTCTTCGTATATCAATACGCTAAGCTTAGAATGCTACAATTTTACTACGATTGCCTTAAACCAAATTTGTGGCCCGAAACTTTTCAATTGTGTCAAATGGACACCGACTCCCTGTATTTTGCCTGCTCCTCCAAAAACTTAAGTGATTGTGTCCCTATTAGAAATGAAAACCAATGGCAAAAGGCCCTTAAAGATTTCTTCGTTCAAGACCCTAGCCAAAAACGTATCCCTGGACTATTCAAAGAAGAATGGACAGGAGATGGTATTATAGCCCTTTGCAGTAAAACTTACCTAGCTTGGGGAAAGACGAATAAAGTCTCCCACAAAGGAGTAAGCAAGGGATTAAATAGCTACACTCCTGAAGATTTCAAAGAAGTTCTAGATACGGGCAACACAAAATCAGGGGAAAATCGGGGGTTCCTACATCCAGAAAATAAAACAGTTCAGTACCATCAAACTAAAGATGCCCTAGGCTATGTCTACCCCAAAAGAAAAGTGTTAGCAGACGGAGTGAGTACGGCACCTTTGGATATTTAATGTTTGTTGTATATACTTGATTTATCCCAACAGTCCTTCTAAGGACTAACTGTAAATAGTTGTACATAAATATTTGTTGTATTTAGAAAATAAAAAATCATTAAAACAGAAAGCCACAAAAACATTAGATGGTGAAGGACCGGGCTTAGGTTAGTGTATATTATAGATTAGCTAAGATAGGTAGGTAGGTTAGGTAGGAAGGTGAGTTAGTGTACTAGAGCTTAGGTAGGTAGACAAGTACGTAGGTGAGTATAGGAAAGTAGGTAGCTTAGGTAGGAGTCCGGTAATGGGCCGACGCCGGGTCCCAAGCCCCGGGGGAAGAACACAGAGGGACGGAAAGTAGTGATTTAAAAAGCTCTTACTAAATTTAATATGTACTTACCTCTCATGTGAGTCTTCAGTGACGAAGGAAAACAACACTACGTTGGAATTTCAAATTCTTACATTTAAAATATAACTACCTGAGATCCTGTGAAGTAATCCTACGGACGACAGATGATCTTTTTAAAACAGTGAAGAAACATTTCGAACTCAAAACCCTAGGGACAACAGGTGGCATTAACAAAAGAAAACTTTCAAACTCAAACCTCAAGGGACATTAAACTTTCAAGGTCATTGACTCCCGGAGCGGGGCTCGAAATGTGCACACTATACTACTAATGTTCCTTTCTAACTGATTTTAAATGAATGATTTTCAATGTATCTTATCTGAAAACCTTTAAATAAAATTAAACAGTCAGTCAATACGGTTTCTGTCTGAAAACCAAATATTCTGATTCCATACTCAAACTAATCCTTAACTAATAAGTTAATTTTTCTTTGTTACTTTTCTTCTTTCTTTCTTTTCTTACGTTCCTAGAAATATTTTCAATGTATTCCTTCTGAAAATTTTCAAATTACAAGGTCAGTGCCAGACAGTGTAATTGAAACTAAAATTTCCAAGAAATATAAATAACTACATCAGAGCTGTAATTTTTGCTGGCTAGGTTTCACTTCTCCATACAGCAGTACTTGAAATTGTGGTGCTAATGAGGAAGCTTCTCTCCGCTTTAAGGTGGTGATTTCTTTTGGAGACATCAACTTTGAACCGTTATTGCTCATTCATTACTTGGAGCTAAGGGGGGGTCACTTTGGTCAAAAATCGATAGTCACGGATTTCGCTCATTTTCACACATAATATGCCCCCATATGTTCTCAAAAATAACTTAGAATATTAGCGTTCGAAATCAAACTGTGACAGAGTTATTCAGGTTCAAAGCCGGAAAACTTGAAAATTCCGGTGATGAGCCCTGCAAGGTCAGGTGGAGACCAAACGCAACCGAAAACAGGGTTAACCGATACACCAAATTAAAGTATTTACTAAGTTAATATTTAAGTACAGACGTGGCTCAAGGCCAGCTATCCAGGTGTTCATAATGCATGCTTGAGTGCTGCACTGCCACTGACCTAACCTTGCAGGACTGCCCAGTATAACTTTAACTAGTCTCATCTTGCACAGACAACATTTTAGACCCATGGTTGTATGAGAAAAGTTGCTCCTCGTTCCATTAGCTATCGATTGATACCCATTTTGTCTATATTTGGAAAAATTTTAAAATTGACATTTTTCACCTATAAAGATCAAAGGTGCCGCCACAGCAGCATGCTCAATATTGACGCGTTTGTTTTTGCCACATTATGTGACAGACATAGATATATTAATTAATCTGCCAAGTTTGGTGATTTTTTACCACATAATGAGTGAGAAATTATCAAAAGAATGTGAAAATTATGAAAAATGGCCATTTTTAGCAAAATTTGCTGTTTTTGTGGCAAGTTTTTTGAGCTTACTGTAGATGATAGAAACATGCGAGTACTTTCATAAGACGTGGTTTTATGCGTAGAGTGCAGCTATCTATTGGCCGTTTCTGTGGCGTTTCGTTCAGGACAAGCAGAATAGTACCGTAGGTCCTGTTTTTCATGGTCCAAAAATGGCCGATTTTCCAAAATTCTGACTTTAAAAATTCGCCAAAAATCCAATACTGAACAGAATCGCTTCAGAGGAGATAGCTGCACTCTACAATATGTCCTTAATGGTTCTGAAAAGGTTTCAGAGTTCTGACTCTTATACAGCGAAAAATTTTTCTGCCACAAACTTTTTAACCTAACTTTTTCATTTTCCTATGTTTAACACATGTCGAGGTCACCTTTGAGGACCTGTACAGAACGATAGAAGCAATATTCCGCAAAACGCTCTTGTCTTGTTTCGGGGACCCATGGGGACTACAAAATATGTGAAAATGAGCAAAATCGGAGATGGTCGAAAAATCGGCAAAAAAGTGACCCCCCCTTAAGAAGCTATTTTTATATCGTAATGGAGCTTAACATTCTCTCTTTCTAATGAATACAATGAACCTAACTTTAGTTCTCGGAAATTATTTTACTGCATTTTCGAAGTACTTTAATTTTCCAGATTTTTTGCAGACTAAAGTAAATTTTTTCGTGAGGCGTCGGCCACATCATTCGATTCCACTATCAAATAGCTGAGGACCCTTTTTTAACTATTATGAAACCGCTCTTCGTTAAGAAATTAGCTAAAATGTATGCGCAACCTGGATTTTGCCTACTTTTCCTAACTTTGGCAAGCGGGCCTAACTTTGGCAACTTTGGCCACTTTAGTTAGAAAGCAGCAATCGGGGCAACTAAAAAGGGGTCCCTGGGTATTTGTAATAGACTCTGTCAGATCTTCACTGGATTTCTGGGATTTGATGTGGGTCGTGATCTCCAATAAACCTTTATTCTTGTTCGGGGTCGTATGTAGTCGGTTAGGGTTAGAATCAGGATCTAAGACACTGGCCAAGGTCGGCACGCAAAGATGGATCTTTGCTTAGATTGATGCTCCGGCTGTAGTGGTAGGCTGACAACCAGGGCTCAATGGCTGACCTGAAATGGGGTCGACTTGGGTGAGTTCGTTTTAGGCAGGGGAACAGGGATTTATAGTCTCAATGGGCGACTGTAGCTTCAACTCTAACCTCAATGCGGATAGAGTTGGGGGTCTCTGAAAGGGGGACCGGGACCTCTGAAAAGTACGCGAAAGCCGAAGCAGCTGAAAAGGATAATTATTTATTGTTACAAAATGAACACACAGTTTTACCAAATTCCAGCAGACAATGAATCACTGCAGTTATGGTTTTACAGTCAACAGTAATACAAGATACTGTCTGCCAGAATTGCCTTTTTGGTTAGTTTGACTGGTTCTTTCGCGATTAGGGCGGGTTATCCGGTTTCGGGGTCGTTACAGTACTATCTTCAGGTACAAACCCACTCTAGTGCTGATATGGGCTAACTCAACTTTTCTCAACTCAACTCTTATGCTCTTTTCTAGCCTCTACTGTGACTCTGTCCCGTACAATAACTCTTGGGACCATACGCAAGGTATACTAATTAACACCTTTTATAATCCGAATCGAGTGGGAGCGAGGTTGGCTTTGCTCCGGCGACTCCGTGTAATTGACTGCCCAGAATAACTGAATTTCGAGAAGAGTTCCGTCTCTGAAAAAGGGATAATGACAGTTACGGGCTGAGAGAGTGTCGGCAGTACCTTAGACTGATAGTTCCGAACTGAACAGATTCACTAGAGGGCAACAAGACTGGACTGTGACTGGATCTACTTCTGGATCCACTGAACTATGGAGACTGACTCGACGGACTGACTGACTACTGACTGAAACACCGCTCCACGTGAACTCCAAACTGGACTGACTTAGCAGGGCAAGCACCGAACAGAATCGATCTTCGCAGCAACAGAGGACTCAGTTAGCGATGAGCAGGCGTCGATCGGCTACCTGAATCAAATGGGTAAAAATCCATTAGAAACAGAGGTGGTGGGGATTAGAAAACCAGCAACTATTGTCCGGACCAATTGGCTTTCACGTGCGGATTCGAGACCCGAATTGTGCGTTGCGTATTGTGTAATGCGTTATTTTGTGTTTTTAGGTTGAAAACAGACGAAAACCGACGTTTTTGAGGACCAAACGAACGAGGATGGCCAAGCTTGGGGCCGTTCCGGCCTACTTGGCTAAATATGCAATTGAGGCTCTGACCGAGCCTCTCATGGGCATAGAGCCACGTGTGCACTACTCAGTACCAATTACAGACCTAGAACTACGGCTAACTGACCTAATCTACACTGCTACGTACTACCCCCAGTATATGACGTTTAACCTATTTGCTAAAGTTGGCGAATAATGTGTGAAATTAGGGCCTAAACACGGCGACTTGAACAGTAAAATGCTAATTACTACCCATTATTACCTACTTAATACTAATGAGGCCTATTCTACACACCACAGGCCTGAACGAGACTTAATGAGACAATGATAACGACGATTATAACCCTAACCTGGGCCGGTTACCCTACTATTTGGCTCCTAAACCATATTATGGCAAATATGCAAATAAGGTTACCGAAACTCCTGCACTGGGCCTAGAATCTTAGCTACACAACTGTAGATTGCCCCTTTCTTGCAGAGGGCCCGCACCTTATATAGGGTAAGTTACGCGGGCCTCTGGGGTCTATAACCGCACAGCACACACTAATGGATATTAAAGGTTACCAACAGTCCTAACTAACATTACAATACTAATACTAATTATAATTACTAATGCTAACTAGCACAGGACCAATAGTTTAGCCTATACTTAACCTAACTACTTACACTGATTATTATGCCCAATTACTACCTAATATTATAGCCTAGCTAACTATTGTCCTACGGACTACACTCAAGGCCTCCGCGAGGGGTTTACATGAGCAGTCCCATTCATACGGTTATAATCACACGGCAGACGTAATCTCATTCATGCAAACTCAAACATGCCGCTTTCGCACACTCATCTAGACGGTAAACACACGCATACAATCGTACCTACACAAATTCACACATACTATTTCAGTCACACGTTCACAGTTACTCACACACATATTCAGACACGTTTACGCAACATTCACACCTCACGCATACTTGGCTGCACTCACAACCTCAACTGGAGGAGTTTACGTGAGGAGCCGCAATTATGCAACACAATACAAATTATAGTCCTAACAGTGCTACAATGGGGCTAATTCCCATGATACTAACCTAACTACTTTCTACTAATAACTATAAGTGTGTGAGTGTGCGCTATATTTCGGGAATGGCCCAGAAATGGCCATTCCCACGTGATCACCCGTGAGTGTTTTGTTGTGTAAAACCCAATGGGGACAATAATTGCTGTTATAGAAATTATTACAAAAATAGACTAAGGACAGCTTTGATGAAAGGGGAGCCGGTATTCCCCTGTTTGAGTCTCAATAATTGATGAGTTAAACACCATTTAGAAGGTTAGATTTCTGTTTTTGGAGTGTTTTGAGAAACCTCACATTTTAACCCGGCAATGATTAAAACAGAACATGGTTATAGCAGTTAATTTTTGAATATCGTAAGAAAAGACATGGCCGGCAACTCTGGTTGCCGGCTGTGGGGAATAGAGGGGCTCCTAACCTGAAAGACCTACTCCCGGGGAGTGGCCTAACTTCCCTTCCTCAAGGTGAGTGGGCAAGGGTCCTCCCTTAGAACTAACTACCCAAGTTTATGTGCATTTTAGGGTTTAAAATTGGGCTTTAGGATGAAAACCGAAAACAGTAAATTGACAGTTTTAAAGTGGGTTGGTATGAAAGTAAACCCATAACCGTTTGTTTGTGGGCGGGGCCAAAAAGGGCCTTTTAAGAAAAATACATAAAACGGGGAAAATGATGATTTAAAAGCCTTTTTTGAAGGGTGTGGTTTGCGAGGTTCAACTGCTCGCAAACCACTAGAGGGAGAGTACAAAAACCCCAATAAAAATTCCTCAGAGGGTGGGGCGAAAGGCCCATACCCTCACAAATACAAATGCATAAAATAATGGGCACTGGGCCCGACAAAGTGGCAAAAATGGTCTCCCGGGGTCCGAGGACCCCGGGTAATAGCAGTAGTGGTGAGGCCCGGGGACCGCCTTTCAGGCATAATGCATCTGTCGAATTGTTTAGTGCAAAACGTCCCCTCACTTTCCAGAGACGCCGACGTAGGTACCTACTTAGAGTTAAGAAATCAGGCGTACGTGTGTACGAAAAATAGGCATTAATCGTCGGCGTCCACTTGTCTTGCAAACGTACACTACGGAAAAGCAAGCAAAAGGCGTAAGTCTTTATGCAATTGGCATAGACGATTAGCTTCTAGAGGGACACGTATTAAGGAATTTAAACAGAAACGCGTCAGCTGAATGCTAACTAAGCGTTAAAGTAAACACATACGCGTGCATATAGACGTCCTTTATTTGTGCCTCATTTCCACCCGCCACGATCAGCCTTTAAATTGAATAACTGCAAACTATGAAGAGCAGGTTACACAAGACTGTCATTGTGGTGTTTGATTCCCCTGTCGGGGAATTGAATTAACTGTACGTAGTAGCATGAAACCCGAAAAATGAATGCTGCAATATGCAATGACAATCTGCGTAAAGAATTATACAATTAGACTTCTATTTATTATATGATGGCACTTTATTTTTTAGAATTGTCTATCTTAGAATAAATTGCATAGTTGTCGTTTGCAATAGGGCAGAACCGCCGAGACTAATTCAGCTTCAATCAATTAATGATGCAGTTCACTAGAGCTTGCAACAATTGTGAGCCACCTCTGAACCCTGTTGAAGTTCTTATTCTATGTTTTAACTGTTTCTTTACCCAATCATGTTGGTGTCAGACAACTTATTGAGCAGCTCATCCAACTTTTGGCACCTCCATCCAATTAAAGCTTGAAGTTATGCACCACAGCTTCCATTTTTAGACTTGTATCTCCCGTACACACATGCCATTGGATGCCGAATTCAGAAGTGTGAAACGTATGATAAAACGTATTAAAGTTACCTAATTTTTAGCCGTTTCTAAACGTTCTAAAAGTAATCCTTGAATTAACTAATTGATGCAGTTCACTCGAGCTTGCAACAATTGGGGGTTCCCTCTCAGCTCTGGCTGAAATTTTTTGTTAGTAGACGGTCGGCATAGAAGAGTTGGAAGCATAGAAGGGCAGCACCGACTAGACTTATTCAGCTTGAATTAATTAATTGGTATTCAGCTTGAATTAATTAATTGATGCAGTTTAGCAGTGCTGGGTTCCGCTCTGACCACTGGTTGAAAATTTTTGTTGAATTGCGTTGCACAAAAATAAGGGCCGTTCAGTGCTAGCTAATTTCACGGGTTTTTACGTCAGCAGTACTAAACTACCAGACTTTTGCCAACTTTTCTAGACACTTAATGATGCAGCTCATCCAACGTTGTGAACCTTGAATTAATTAATTGATGCAGTTCACTAGAGCTTGCAGCTATGTAAACTAATTAACACTGACCATTAAGTAGTTATTTAAAAAATAAATTTATACAACAACGTATTTATTATTTTTCTTATCACATTAATTAACAGCAATTACATCAGATTTAAACTCTTCGCATCTTCAATTCGCAGTTCATATAGATTTCAACCTGAAAATAAGAAACAAAGTATTTGAAGTTGTCACCGTTAATGTTGTGGATTTTCCATTGTTCTTAGTTGCCTCTCATTATTCTCAAAGGCCAAAAGTAATCGCAGCTTCATTAGTGTGTATTCTAAATTCAATAAAGCTGTCCGTACGTACAACTCTACGCCTACGTGTAAGTTCTTAATTAAGGCACACGTTTGAAGCCATTGCACTGAAAATACGTTTGCTGTGCAAGCAGGCGTCTATGTCTATTAGGAAAATGGAGTTAAGTGTCCGAGGAAAGTTGTGTAAACAACGTCTGTTAATAGCCTTAACGTGCACGTTAAATAGGAAAAGCCGGCTTATGTTACTACGCTAATTAAAGAAACATGTCACGTACGACCCTTTGCTATCTGGAAAGTGAGGGGACGTTTTGCACTAAACAATTCGACAGATGCATAAGGGTCCCCGGGTCAGAAGCAGTGCACCCCGTGAGCCGTCCGAAGACATATGGGCTCTCGAGGGTGCCTGGCTGGCAGAACCTGAAATGGAAAGCCCTAGGGGCAATGGGGGGGAAGGGGAGAGGTGCTATAGTCCAGGCCTCCATATATTTGGCGCAAGACACACCTCTCCCGGGTACATACGGACAATGATGGGGGTCATATTAGCATAAAGCTTCTAAGGGTACAGAGACCAACCTCTCTCCCCGACTGCCAACCAAGCACTGACTGACAACTCCAGTTTTCAGTCGAGACCCCAGTAAGGGGTTGGCCTTAAGGCTTCTAACAGCTGATTGGCTGTTAGCGCGTGATCACGTTTTTCTATTGGGCTGCCGAGTCGTGACCTACGGCAGCCCACAGGCGCGTCTGGCGGCTGGAGGACCCCAAAATTAATGAGGACAGGTGACCCCTAATATGAAAAGATAGATGGCCAAAGGCCGGATTTTTGGTATCAAGTTTTAGGGGTCACGGCTGGAGCTCATTAATTATTAACAGAAGCTCCAATATTTTCCAAAACTTGGTCCTCCAGCGGCCGACTCAAAAGGTCTCCTTTGCTTATTAGAAAGCAAAGGTGGTTTGGTCACGTGTTTGGTCCATCAATGACCCAAAAGAATAAAAATAAGACAAACAACTTACGTAAGAATACGACTACCTAAGTTATAACTAATACTTTTTAGTTTACCTGGAATTACTAACACTTACCTATGTAACTAATTACCTTAAGTACTTAAGTACACGGAATTGCAGGAAATTGCCCAAAACACAACATTCTACTAAAATGCCTCTAGAACGTCAATGTATTGTTCGAATCTTTCAATTTGGTACCAATTTTGTCAAACGATCAATTATTATGAGCAGTTCAGTTTTAATCTTAGAAAGCCAGAATGTGAGTAATGGTTGTTGGGTTCGAATCCCGCACCTATAACTTGTATTAATGGGCTTTGACTCATTTGATTCAGGTGCGGAAACGAACGTGGTCCTGCCGGAATCAAGCCTAGATAGTCAGTATTTCGGAAGTCTCAGTAGTTTATTTGATCAGATTTATTGGTGGTCAGTCCACAGAGGGACACACGGGTATTGGACAGTTGGATCAGGCTTTTGTGGAACGGTTATGGCAGAGACTATCTGTGAGTTAAGCACCAGAATTGAATACGGGACTTAAAACCTAAAGAAGTGAACTTAACATTAGTCTGATTATTCCAAATTGAACTTTATTCTTTCAATCCAAAAGATGGGTTTCATCATGATTTTCGTCATTTTTGCTATGGGGGTTGTTATCCCCACCATCCTGGCATAAATATTTTGTGTTTTGGAACGAAGATAGGAAGATTTAAAAGAAGATAAATTAATAATTTAAATTAATTAACTGTTGAAGTTTATATAACCGCACCAGGCATCTCCCAACCAGACCGACCCCTGTGTTAGACCCCTCAGATTTTCCGATAGCATCCGGGAACTGTGTGCTGTGTGCTCCGCTACAGGAGATTGGAACGGCATTCTTGGCCTCCCCCAGGGTCGGAATTTGCTATCTGTTAACCTGTTAACTACCATTATTATTATTTTTGTCATTATCATTAATTATTATTATTATTATTATTATTGCCCTTGTTCTAAAGGACTGATAAAGAGATAGATCGCACGAACACAAGCATATAGGGAAAGCAAAGAGTTTAGCAGTAGGGTATAACGGTTGAGAGTATTGAGTACAGAAAGAGAAGAAGAAGAAGTAACGACAAAGAGTCAAAACCGAAAGTATTGTCCCTCAACTAAAAGTAACTAAAGGTCTATCTCAGAACTGGCAACTCTGGCAACTTTGTAACTTGTATTTTGTATCTCTAATTCTATATTCAGTGGATTGTCACGCCCTATTATTGATATTATCGTTAGCATTGTTTTTATTATTCAATTATATAATCATTGTAATTATAATTATATTGTAATTATATTAATTCTTATTAAATTGAAGTGTGCCTCAGCAAGCGTTTGACTTAGGGCGCGAACATTGGACAAAGCCTCTGGATCAGGATCATTATCATCCCCCAGCACAAGTAAGTGAATCATCTCGAGATAGAGATCCCAATCCCTCATCAATCAACGAAGGAGCCAAGGAGAACTATCCAGCTGTCTATCTTGGTTAGCTTATCAAGATACGTATCGAAACTCACTGTTGTGAACTGATACTTTTAACACCAGTCTATAGAAAAGACAGGCATCGACCCCGCTTGTCTCCATTGATATCTAGCGAATCACTTCCCCATCGCTAAACTAACTCACAACCAGGACCCCATCCAGGTTGGCTACAAGGATACCCAATTTTGGATAAATCACCTTTTGGGCATCCTGTGTCTAAGTTTGCTGATCCCAGCAGACGCGCCGACCCTCCGTGTAAAGGATCAAGTTGCTACAGAGCGCTACCCAACTAGGCTGAACAAGGACAAAGAGAAAAGCAACTTTTAATTCAGATCTAAGCAACTTCATTGCAAATGTTTTGCGCCAAGTTCCAACATACTACAGCATGAATTAGTTAGCATTTTCTTTCCAACTCTGAAGGGATTTTACCGATTTAGTAGCCGGCAACCGGATGTAGGCTGGTGTCGTGAAATATTCTTCCCCCCAAATATCCCCACCTATAAGATGAAATATTTTCCCCTCTGGATATTTTCTCCCCTTCGGAGCAATAAGGTGACATATTTTTCCCCCTAAATATTTTTCCTCCCCGAATATTTCCCCTCTTGTAAGGTGACACACACACACACATACGCACACACATACATACACACACACACACACACACACACACACACACACACACACACACACACACACACACACACACACACACACACACACACACACACACACACACACACACACACACACACACACACACACACACACACACACACACACACACACACACACACACACACACACACAAAATACGCGTACAAAATGGATACCTGTTGTCGCAGATGATCGGTGAGCATACACAGCTCCTACAATACACAGCTCCTACAAATGACCTCTCATTGTTTAATACACAGCTCCTACAATTGGATTACGGTAGTTTTGGAAATTGTAAAAATGCATTCCTACTGTTAGTGTCCGTATTTCTGAGATTTGTCCGAAGTTGTTATAAAGATACATTCGACAACTTAAAGCACAAAGTTGAAATTTTAAATTTGATCTGTCTTGTCTCTATACTCTATGTAAAAATTGTCTCTATAAAATGTTATTTGGAAACTTTGCCAAAATTTGCCGTTTTGGTCGATTTTAGCTAAACTTTGACAAGTAAAACTTTGTAGGTGCAAGCTGCAGAAAAATGACTTACAGTATTAGAGAGAGCACATCCCCAGCTTTCGAACAATGTGCGGCTTAAGCTCTAAGGTTGTGTCAGTCGCCAGCAATATGCTGTTGAAGTTGACCAATTTTCCTTGACATGATCCAATTTTTTATATTTTGAATAATAAATTATAGAATGCACTTTGAGCACTATGAGTAATGTAGATATAGGCAGGCTACCTTGTTTCTAAAATTTTACTTTGAAATTTAAGCCTAAAGAAAGACTTCTTGTTTTGGCAAAGGCAAACTTTTATTATAGTTTCTATAACTACAATTAACTGTAACAATTTATTGTTTGTTTTGTTTAAATGACTGATGTCATTGTCATTTTGCTTTCAAAAGTTGTAAGGATTTGATTTTTGTTTCAATTATATGCCGCAAAATTTAACTCAAATTAGGAAATAAAGCATTAGTATCCTTTGTGCTAAAATATAAAAAGTCTACTACCACTACAACTACCGTAGTCTAATTTTGACTTGACCTACAGTTGACCCTTAATTTTAATACACAGCTCCTACAACAATCATGTGTAGGAGCTATGTATTGTAGGAGCTGTGTATGTACGCCAGATGATCTGCCCGGGGCTGTTATCGCCTTTTACCAGAAGAAATGACAACAATAAACAGCCATGTATTTGATCATCGTCGAAAACAGACTCATTTTTAAGTAATGGATTTCGGGTAGAACTAATTTTTTCGAACACTGCAGCCTGAAACAGGGCGGGCTACAGAGAGGCTGCCAATTTGTAAAATTTAACAGTTGAACGTCACATTTTTCATTCTTTTGCAAAAAAATGATTTACTGATGTTGTAAACTGGAGTTCTTCAATACCTAAACAAAATTTATAGCTTGCCAGCAGCTCAGTGCATTAGATATAGAATGGAATCTTACCGTTTAATAAATTCATTTAGACTGGTATTCAATACTGTGGCTCCTTTATGGTTTTTAAAAAAACTTGGAGAAGACTGCTCAGTTGCTTTTTGAAAATTGAGCAGATAATTCTAACTTATTAAATGAATTTTTATCTCGTTTTTATTTATCATTTGCATTCCTGTTATTAAGCTATTACTATTTTAGTAGCATAGTACAGAAAGCCATATGCAGTTTTAGTTTTAGTTTCAGACGGTGAACCAAGGCATATGATTTCAGTTGTTTTTAGTTCTAGTCCTGACGATGAGAAGTCATTTTCAGGATCAGCTGGTACTGAAAATCATGCTGGCAATTAACCTAGAGTTCAAGGGGTTGCCGCCTGTGAAGCTGCACTGCAGCCAGGGAACTTATTTCAGATCCGCCATCTTCCACGGTAGTTGAGGCGTAAATCTGTTTAGCGCGAAAATGCAACACTCTGGCACAAATTTTGAAATTCTTGCTTGTAATGAAAACGTTTTTTGTGAGCATTACGTATTAATCAAAACGTTTTGCCAACATACTTAACTTAGTAGTTTGCTCTGTAAATTCACAAAAATAATATACGGAAACCTTGCATCAGGAAAACCAGAAGAAATTTGCATCGCCTAGTCTACAGGCTGGTTAATCAAATCAGCATTGTTAATAAGCTTAGATGAAAAAAATCGAAGTTTTGCAAATCGCAAAAAACCAACAATGCGGTAAGCTTTTAAGCAGGAATTTATTCGATTTGCTTTTACCGTTTAGAAAATTCGAAAATTTAACACAAACTGTTTGTAGCGTATTAAAGACCAGTATCTTTTACTTAACCTGAAACTTCAGCCAAACTGCAAGCAGTCGCAATTTAGGGTGGTCGAGTTCTGAAATAACTACTGGACTGTGACCACAATCCACAAAATTAAGTTAAAGATATTCGGACATAAATTCTGTTATGAATAAAGCTATAAACAAGCTATACCAAGCTATAAACAAACACAACGACTGCCTGTGGCAGGAGAAAGAGCTGAAATAAGCTGGATAAAAGTTATGCTGGAATTGCATAATTTTCATATGTTGGGAAGATATGAACTACAACGAGAAGATCGTTAGTAGATATATATGTCGTAGTAATTTCTGTATTCAGTAAATACTGTATTTACTGGCCGATTTCAGTAAATACGGTATTTACTAGTAAAGAATGGCATTTTCCTTAGACTTCCTATCTTTACACGTAAATACCATTTTTACTGAAACTCGTCCAGTAAATACTGTATTTTCTAGTAAATTCTGTATTTTGTCTTAAACGCCTTTGTCTTTGTGAGTGGCTAAGGTTTCAATCAAACGGCGTGCCGACGTCATATTTAAAGCCAAAAGATAGGTCATACATTATCACAATATGTGCAAAGGGGGCACATGAAGATGAACTCCAGACGTTAAAAATATTAGTTTACAAAACTAAGAAATTGTTTTAATTTTAACACAGTTTTAAAAAATCAAAACAGATGTGTATGTATTATATAATCATAATGAATTACGATTAACTAAAAATTAATACGTTGCTTAATGGTTTTAATCTTATTTAGTTTTCGTAATATAAAAATACACGAATAGCACTTTAAAACTTTAAGTAAACTTATAGTGTATTTATTTTTAAGTTCTGTATAAAATACAAAATTTATTAGAAAATACAGAAAACGTACATGTATTTGTTTTGATTTTAAAAACTGTGTAATAAAATTAAAACAATTTCTTAATTTTGTAAACTAATATTTTTAACGTCTGGAGTTTATCTTCATGCACCCCCTTTGCACATATTGTGATAATGTATGACATATCTTTTGGCTTTAAATATGACGTCGGCATGCCGTTTGAACCCCTAGCCACACACAAAGACAAAGGCGTTTAAGACAAAATACAGAATTTACTAGAAAATACAGTATTTGCTGGACGAGTTTCAGTAAAACCGGTATTTACGTGTAAAGATAGGGAGTTCAAAGAAAATACCATTCTTACTAGTAAATACTGTATTTACTGAAATCGGTCAGTAAATACAGTCTGAATACAGAAATTACTACGACATATACATATATCAAACGCCACATTGTCAGTTCGGTGACAGTTGATTAAATCTCTATTTTTAATCAATTTCTTGTAATCCTAATTTCATTGGTGCCGAAACCCGGGATGGCATCTACCCGTGGTCATGCATCCAGGAACAGAGTGCCTTTGTCTGAAGGACTCCACCAAGCGTTTGACCTTCAAGCCTTTTTGGAAGCCCAAAGGATCCGAGACGAAGAGAGAGAGAGAGAGGATCGTCGGAGGATCGAAGAGGCTGAAGGAGAGGAAAGAAGAAGGCAAGACGAAGTAGAAAGGGAGCGCAGACGGCGAGAAGAAGACGATGATCGACGACGTCAAAAGACTGTGACCAGATGATGGTCCTTTTTAGGTTGCAAACAGAATAGATATACCAAGGTTTTAGAAAAATTGTAGAAAAGGAAAATTTGAACGGAAAATTTAGGTGTACAAAGCAACTTACGAAAGGGAAGCCCCCAAAACTGATCGACTTGAACTAAATTCCCAACTGACTACAAGCATGATTCAAGTCTGGGAAGCATATTTTGTCAGCATCACCTGACACACATGATCTATGTTTCCGACTTGACATAAAATTTACAACAACTGCATCAGGAGAATATTAGAAATTTTTAAGGAATTTTGGGAGAAAAGTAGGAAAGGAATGAATTGTAAATATTGGAAAGGGGGTGGTAGCGCAGTTACGCAATCATTACATTCATGTCAAAATAATGCTTTGAAATATATTTACCGTATTCTCTTAAATGGCGCTTAAGGGAACATGTTCTCTTAAGTGGAATACGGGCAAAAATGGAAATTTTTCTGATTTCACATAAGAGAACACGCTCACATAAGAGAACATGTTCGCTTAAGTGAATGTCCGTCCAGTACCACTAAGAGGCAATTTTACTATATTTTTTATATTATAATTAAATACTATTGTCACATTTTGTGGTACATTTCGTAGGAATGATTATTTTTTCCTGGAAAAAGTTGAATTTTTTGGAATTTTAATATTCAAAAGGAATTTTTCTTTAATAGACTTACTTTTTTGACTTAAGGTCCGAGAGCATGATGTCAGGCATCCGCTGTGACCTGTCCCCGGATTCTAATTCTAATTTCTTTAATAGCTCAATTTATGCTACAACATTTTTCTGATTTCACTTAAGAGAACATGTTCTCTTAAGGTAGTGATTCCTTTTGGGCACATATTGTTGATTGACGGTCGATTGACAAATCAAGATGAAATTTGATGAAACTTTCCAAAATAAGTTCTTTTAGCATTCTAACACCGTCCGCGCAATCCCGCTTCAAAACTTCGACGTCTCCGTTCAGGGCGGTTTTTGCCGATTTTTGGCATTTAGACAATAGCTGCATAGCTGTGATTATATTCATTCGAAAGATCTTATTGAGCTCTACATTTTTCCCTTGTGAAGTACCTTTCTAGTCGATTCTCTTCTAGTCTTTATAGTCGCTTTTCCTATTTTGGCGTTGAAAACTTGCCATTTTTGCAGAAATCAAATAATGCGCTATTTGTTGCGCTACGTAAGCCGTAAAATTAAACTACGGGTGTCAATTTGAAGGTTTCATCGAGACAGATTACCCGTGACATTATAATCTTCTAACTGCTACCCGGTACGCTGCTATCATAGAAAATGTAGTTTTTGCAAAAATCTGACCAAATTTTTTCCAGCGATTGTGGAGCATTTACTATGCAAGCTAGATGGTTGCTTTCTAGCTAAAGTGGTCGCTTGCCAAAGTTTGGGAAAGTAGGCAAAATCCAGGTTGCGCATACATTTTAGCTAATTTCTTGTTAACGAAGAGCGATTTCAAAACTAAAACTAAAGCGATAACTAAAAAAGGGTCCCCAGCTATTTGATAGTGGAATCGAATGATGTGGCCGATGCCTCATGAAAAAATTTACTTTAGTCTGCAAAAAATCTGGAAAATTAAATTACTTCGAAAATGCAGTAAAATAATTTCTCAGAATTAAAGTTAGTTTCGTTGTATTCATCAGAAAGAGAAAATGTTAAGCTCCATTTTGATATAAAAATGGCCTTTTTACTCCAAGTAATGGTTGAGTAATAATGGTTTAAAGTTGATGTCTCCAAAAGGAATCACCACCTTAAGTGGGCGTTCTCTTAAGTGCGAGAATACGGTAGATGTTAAAATTTAAAATATATTTAAATTGCTCCCTTAGATATGCTTAATTTTAAATTTGAATCTGATTAGCCTATGGTATTTAAAAACATTTGAAGCAATCAGTAAATTGTAATCAGAAACTACCTGAGTGTCGTGTTTGAAAGAGATATAAAAATTAGCTTTGATTAAATCCGATGCTTTTTGATGTATCGTAGTGAAATGCTGTGATATAAGTTGTATTCGGCAAGTATAGCAAATACAACAGTTTGGCGCACTGGAATTATGGCTCATCTGATTGGAAACATAGAAGCTTTTCAACCCGAGCTAGAACCTTGGATTTCATATCTGGAAAGAACTCATCAGTTTATGGTGGCTAATGACGTTGAACAGGACAATAAGAGGAAGGCAATCTTTCTGAGTTGCGTCAGAATTTCCACCGACGGTTTGCTCAAAAACCTTTGTGCCCCGCAACTCCCAGCGGACCTGACTTTTGACTGGTTAACATTGCTACTGTCCAACCATTTTTAACCATAACCTCTGGTGGTAGCGGAACGTCTTAAATTTAGCAGGCGGGAACAAAAACAGGGTGAAAGTGTATTGACCTTTATGGCTGAACTCCGGAAATTGGCTTTTTAATTGTGATTTCGGAGCTTTTCTAGAGCAGGCCCGTTGCAGCAACCACTATCACATTCATGTTGTAGAGCTTACCGTGACCGATTGTATCGATTGTACCTGTGATGAAGGCGGACGGATCCATACGAGTTTGTGCTGATTTTAAAGTTAGCATAAACCCAAACTTGGAAATAGATGAATATAACTCTTCCCAGATATGAAGATTTGATGTATCAACTGAATAAAGGTCAGAAGTTTTCAAAATTGGATCTGGCTATGACATATAACCAGTTTGTCTTGGATGCCAAAGCCAAAAGCTGTGCAGGATAAATACCCACCGTGGTCTTCTTATGTACAAGAAAACTTCCATTTGGGGTTTGGACGGCTCCGGCATTGTTCCAGAAACGAATGGATCAAATGCTGGCTTGATTTTTAGACTACATTGTGGTTACAGGGGAATACGATGAATCTCATCTGAAAAACCTTGCCAAAGTCTTCGAACGATTAATGATTAATAGAGCACGTCTGGGACTGACTTAAGGCGGTGGTATCGCTTTGTGTAAATTAGACCCTACAAACTTCAATTCCTTATGAAAGCAAGTGAAACTTTCCAAATACATTATTTTCGTGCTCTTTAACATTCTGGAACCAGTTCCTGGTTTTTATGTGAAAAGATAAGAAAGTTTTGCTTTTTGCCATTATTCTCTCAGCACAATGGCCATTTTTGAAGAAATCAGTTTTTTCAAATTTACTACCGAATCGTACAGACAATTTTGACTTGTTTATACTCGATCGATACATCATCCAATTGCACATTTTATCAATGCCTATTCGCTGGAGTTAGTTGTTTTAAGCTAGAGAATTCGCCGAAAAACCATTTTAGCAAAACTGCTATTTTTTTGTTTTGAACATCGATTTCTCAAAAACTACCCAATGTATTCGCGTGATTTTTGGCACAATGCAAATTCGCACTATAACGGAGGGACATTTTACTCGGTTTGAGCGTAAACGGCTCCAGTTGCGAGAAAACTGAATACAAAGTTGCGAAATTTCGTGTCATTGCACATTCGCCGGATTTTCCGGCGTATTGTGACTTGTTGAGCCAAATCCAAAAAATGTCCTACGGCCCACATGTCCTTCATATCATGGCACAAGAAGAAATTTTGGTTGATTCTACAGTTTTGAGAAATCGTTGTTCAAACATTTTGGTCTATATTCCGCCTGTCAGATGACAGCACGTGAGAAAATTTTTGCTATTTTTTGCTAATTTTGCTGGTTTCGTAAGCTCATGTGAATGTACGGATTATAAGTTTTAAAACGATGTATAAAGCTCTTTCCAACTCCCAAAATTCCGAAAGTTATAGCGTTTCGAAAAATCACCACAAAAGCACTGCACAAAAGGATACCAGCACCTTAATGCGAGATCTTCAAGGAAAAGATCACATACTTGGGTTTGAAACTCTGCGTTGAAGGGATAAATTCCCATTGATGCTAAAGTTCAGGGTATTCTGTACATGCCATTTCCTAAAAATGTGGGTGAGTTGAGAGCTTTCCTTGGAATGATAACTACTACTCCAAATTTATTCCTCAGCTGGCAACCAAAACGGCCCCATAGACCAAATTGCTGAAGAAAGATCAAGTTTGGCAGTGGACAACGTTGGAAGAATTAGCATTCAACAAGAAGCTTTAGCTGAAGGACGGAACAGAAAAGGTAGTGTGCGTGGCTTCAAAGACATTGACTGAGACTGAACAAGAATCTTCTTGGTATCCGGCAACGCCTCCCTCTTTTCCTCAGAGAAGTTTCAGAAATTTGTGAATAACAACGGTATCAATCACATCTTCTCCCCACCCTACCATCCGGCTTCGAACGCTTTATCGAACGAATCCTGGTTGAACGCTTTATCGAAACTCTAAAAGCAAAGATAAAGAATGTCCCCACGTCACAAGTCCAAACCCGTTTACAGCAATTCCTTCTGTCTTACAGAGTAACAGCTCATCAAACCACTAAAGTCACTTCGGCTCAAGCTCTAATTGGAAGACTGATTAAAACAAGACAGAGTCTACTCCATGAAAGTCGCACAACAAAAGATACTGCGTGGTTCCCAGCCTTAACGAATACAGAAAGAGTTCCCGCATCTGAAAGTCCCCGGAATCTGAATTCCCTGCCTCTGGCACAAAATTTGCCTGAGGTTGGGCCCAGAATGCAAAGACCCGTGAGACAGCGTCGCCGTCATCTCACATTTGTTCCTGGGACTGATCAGAATTTTTTCCACCAAGATTAGTTCCAGCTCTGTCGGAGGGAAGAACTGTCTTGTTTGAAGGAGATATAAAAATCAACTTTGATTAAATCCTATGCGTTTTGATGTATCGTAGTGAGTAAATGCGGTACTATCTGTGATATACATTGTATTCGGCAAGTGTAGCGAATACAACACAGCAATTACCTAGCTCTATTTGGATTGTGTGTTTGCACATAACAAACAGCTTGAGAAACTTTATGTATTTATCTCTGCTTTTTTTCTTAATTTTAGTTACAGGAAATGTTGACATTAACAAAAAACATAGTATTGCTGATCCTGTACGCGGTTTTGATTGTTATATGCCTCTTATTTGCTTTGAGTTTGGTAACCTTTGGTGCTCATACTGCAAACAAGGCGGCTGATATAACAGTGTCACCAGTAATATGTTCTCGAAGAGAACCATGTGAGTGGCAAACAGAACTGTGGAAGTTTCTACCGAACAGCACTATCCAGACTCCTATTTGGTGAGAATAAATGAGGCTGTGTGTTTCTTCATATCTTTCGTCGCTTTCCTAGTCCTCATGGCATATAAGCAGAGCATGGCTGTTAAATTTAGACATCTTTCCAATTATGAAATATGGAATCAATCAAGCACTATAGTGTGTATATATATATATATATATATATATATATATATATATATATATATATATATATATATATATATATATAATATATATATATATAATATATATATATATATATATATATAGAGAGAGAGAGAGAGAGAGAGAGAGAGAGAGAGAGAGAGAGAGAGAGAGAGAGAGAGAGAGAGAGAGAGAGAGAGAGAGAGAGAGAGAGAGAGAGAGAGAGAGAGAGAGAGAGAGAGAGAGAGAGAGAGAGAGAGAGAGAGAGAGAGAGAGAGAGAGAGAGAGAGAGAGAGAGAGAGAGAGAGAGAGAGAGAGAGAGAGAGAGAGAGAGAGAGAGAGAGAGAGAGAGAGAGAGAGAGAGAGAGAGAGAGAGAGAGAGAGAGAGAGAGAGAGAGAGAGAGAGAGAGAGAGAGAGAGAGAGAGAGAGAGAGAGAGAGAGAGAGAGAGAGAGAGAGAGAGAGAGAGAGAGAGAGAGAGAGAGAGAGAGAGAGAGAGAGAGAGAGAGAGAGAGAGAGAGAGAGAGAGAGAGAGAGAGAGAGAGAGAGAGAGAGAGAGAGAGAGAGAGAGAGAGAGAGAGAGAGAGAGAGAGAGAGAGAGAGAGAGAGAGAGAGAGAGAGAGAGAGAGAGAGAGAGAGAGAGAGAGAGAGAGAGAGAGAGAGAGAGAGAGAGAGAGAGAGAGAGAGAGAGAGAGAGAGAGAGAGAGAGAGAGAGAGAGAGAGAGAGAGAGAGAGAGAGAGAGAGAGAGAGAGAGAGAGAGAGAGAGAGAGAGAGAGAGAGAGAGAGAGAGAGAGAGAGAGAGAGAGAGAGAGAGAGAGAGAGAGAGAGAGAGAGAGAGAGAGAGAGAGAGAGAGAGAGAGAGAGAGAGAGAGAGAGAGAGAGAGAGAGAGAGAGAGAGAGAGAGACAGACAGACAGACAGACAGACAGAGAGGGGGAGTCGATCGCGCCCGCTCCCCCCCCCACTTAATATATATATCGTCCCGGCCGGGCCCGGCCCCCTAGCCAATGGATGGCATGGCTGGCTGAAGGGTCAAAATGTTCATCTCGATTTGTATAATTTCCAGGATTGGGAGGCTGGCAGATTTCCAAGGGCCATACCTTGATTATGCACGTAAAACAGCATTTTGTCCTATTCTGAAGAATTCCTGCACTCAATTTATATCATTGATGTGTCGTGGAAAGCTGCTGAACAAAACCATACCTGCTGAAGCAAGAAAACTTCTTGAAAGTGATTTATTGGGCTTTGCATGGCAGATTTGTTATCATCAAAGGTAAGATGCCTAAGGAGTAGGTCTATTTTTCTATCATTGCTTCTACTTTCTCGGATGTCCCTTACTTTTACACATTTCATGGTCCAAGCGGTATATTTTAATTGGTTTTTAAAATTCCGAAGTCCTATTGCTGTTGACAATTTGACCTCAAAGTTGAGGTTGCATTTGAAAAGCTGTCGCTTTTTCCGTGCGAAAAAGAAATCTCACATATGGGCCAAATGAATCCGTCCAAACATTATGTCATAGCCATAACTCCGGGACGGTGATTTGTATGATTCAAAATTTTGCTTTAGGTCTTTAAAAAATGTTTAGCAATTTTTGAAGTACGCATTAAAATTCGGTACCAAACTCAACAGAACACAACAATACTCAAAAGGATTAGTGTTGCGATAGGGCTACTGTTGCGTTAGGGCGCCCTTCAAGGTCCTAGCAATTCAAATGTGTACCTTTTCTAAGTGTTAAAGTTAGGGCGCCCTTATGTTGCGTTAGGGCGCCCTTTTCTAACTGTAAACTAAAGAGTGTTGCGTTTGGGCGCCCCAAAGATGCGTTAAAGCGTTAATACCTAAAGCGCTAGGGCGCCTCTACTTTGCACCTACAGATACTCCACTAGTTTTGCTACCTAAAATTTTATTAAAACTGAACACTTCTACTGTAGTTCAGTATAAATACAGTGACAATCTTTAGCAACCCTGCTATGCATTTTAGAATTAAATTCAATCATGAAAACGTTATTTCCAAACATTGCTAGCAACAAAAGGGCATTGTACTTCAAAATTTTGACAATACGGGTACCACAATTTTATATATAATTTTTGAACTCTCATCCAAATGTTGTACGTTTAGCCCATCCATTAGGTGATTGAATCTAGGATTCTGGATATCCAAGCCATTTCTGGCTTGCTGGAATTGATATTTTGCTTCAGTAATATTGTTGTCATTGATAACATACTGAGCAAGTCTTGGATTGGGCTGAGCTCCATTTTCAAGTTGTGTGATTCGGGTTTGGTTTTCGTGGTGAATTTTGAAATTTCACTCAGAAATACGGACAGTCTAGGATGAGGCCACTCGAATTCTGTCCTGAGACTGTTATTGTAGCCTTCGGCGTGATTCGTGGTGC
>JASAND010020953.1:0-25155 GCA_030248195.1 Trissonchulus latispiculum | reverse complement strand
TACGTGTACATATGTGTTGTATATTGTATCTGCAGAAAATTAAAAACAATAAAACATAAAAATACAAAAACATTAGACTAGAACCGGGCTTAGGTTAGTGTATATTATAGATTACCTAAGATAGGTAGGTTAGGTAGGTATGTACGTAGTTAGGTAGGTAGAAGTCCGGTAATGGGCCAACGCCGGGTCCCAAGCCCCGGGGGAAGAACACAGAGGGACGGAAATGTTTATTAAAAAGCTCTTACTAAATTTAATATGTACTTACTTTTCATGGGAGTAACCACTCTTCTGTGACAAAGAAAAACCTCGAAGTTAAAAATCTTACTTTCAACATAGAACTTACTTGGATAACGTGAAAACCTTAGAGGGACAACAGACGGGTTTCTTAAAAATAAGAACACTTTCGAACACAAAGCCCTAGGGAGAACAGATGGGCATGCAAGAAAACTTTCAAAGACAAACCCCAGGGACTTTAAACTTTCAAGGTCATTGACTCCGGGAGCGCTGCTCGAAACGGCCGCACTATACTACTGGTGAAGTATAAATATAGTAAGACATTTACCTAAAGGAAGTAATTGAGTTATTTTGATGGCGAGCTTCGACAGAACAAAATTATGCGTGAGTAAGAATTAGAGTTTTGAAGCAAAAAGATAATAGGCGTGTGAAGCTTACCCTACACTTTTCACTTAATGAAGATCTGAAATACATGCGTTTAGAATTCGGGAACTTAGAAATTTGGAACTAAATTTTCAACACAAACTGGATCAACATCGTAATCATTGACTTACCAACTCCGAGTTTATTTTCACTCGTTGGTGTCCAAGCATCTCTGTCCATGGAATTCTAATTTCACTCCAAATTTTTGAGACTTTCGGCTATGCCCATAATGAATTATTTAATGAAATGTATTCAACAAGTGATGGTTACAAGATTCTGAAAAACATAAGGCATTATTGTCATAGTAGATATCTGTCTTGATATTTATTCACCTGCATATACACTACATTAAGTCAGTTGAATATTCATTTTGATTTAGCAAAATGCGATATTTGATTGGAACATTTGCTGAGATTGGAGGTCCCTCTCTGTTGTTGTAATAAAACATTGTGATTGGAAAATGTTTCACACCCTCTGCTCCTATAATTGTTTTCAATTGAGAGTTGGGAGCACAGCACAGTTCAATCAAGAAAGTCAAGTGTTAAAAGAGATTTACATAATATGACCCATTATTAAAAATTATGCAAAGTACATAGTGTTGTAGTTCAAAATCACAGTGTATCTAAACGTTATTAATGATCTGTATCAATGAAACAGATCAAGACTTTGTCACCACACAAGACGCAATGTCAAGACAGGCACAATGCCAGTCTTATAGCAGGAGGTTATGCCTTTTATCTAGTTTCCTCCTTCCTGTGAGAGAATGAAAACTTAGGGATCCCTGAAGCCAAGTGAGGCTAATTTCAAACTCCTTTCAATGTGGCCACTGGACAACTTCCTACATAGGACATCATAATCTACACAACTAAATGGCTTGGTCTATTCTTCAAACCTTTATTAAACGGAATATTGGTGAGGGAATAGAAATTACACAGCTTGGTGGGGGTGCACGAGTTAAGCATTTTACCTACAAATTTTGATCAGCTTAAATGTGAAGTCCAGATTTTGTTTACGGGAGTCGTGACCCTCCTGAACTATTTCTTTATATAAACTAAACTTATTTTTCCTGATGCGCCTCAGCGCAGCATGTCTCTTGTGTTTGCTCCATGCTCTGGCCGGGCCCTCTCACACACATTTTGCGTGATAAAGATATTTCTCACCGTTGTAGGAAAGTTATATAACTTGCCTAATAAAAAGAATACTTTATACTAAACGATCGCTCGGTTCGTGCTCGGTGTGTGATGCCTAGATGTAGAATCTCTCGGAGAATGTAGAGTGACTGTTAGATTCGAATATAAAAGAGAGCCCTAAGATTGCTTAGAAAAAAAGAAAACCAGACGTGACTTTACTTTGAATTCCATACAAAACTAGACTTCACATGAAACAAATTTCCGAATAATTCGCGCAAAGACAAAAGAACAAAGACAGTAAAATTATTGAACTGGAGAGCCCAACTCTAACTTTCGGGAACCTACCCAACCGGATTCGAACGCTACTCCCCAACCAAGCCCACTCAACTGACAACTAACAACTAACTAAACTCTTCGCGAAGCTTCCTTTTATAGTTGCAAAACTACTGCTGTAGCTAGCCCAGAAAAGAAATTTGCTTTATCATTCACGCATAAGTAAACATTTGAATTCTTGGACATTCAATAATTTAATAATGCGCTTCTGCGATTCGCTTTACTGTACTTATGCCTATTTAACTTCTGCCTACTGTTTGAAGTTACCGCTTTGCGATAACAAAACTCCAAACTGCCCTTCTGCCTACAAATCAAAACTACAAATTTAACTTGTGCCTACAATTTGACCTTGTCCTTCTGCCTACAAATGCCTACCGTAATACTTAGACCTTTTACAAACAAAAGAATAAAGATTTCTGCCAAAGTAACAAGAAAATTTAAGTATTAAAACTCAAGGAATCACGGTGGCATACGGTCTTTTAAGAAATAGTAGGGTAGAGAAGAATGATCTTTTCCACAATACCCCCCCCAGTCCAAAATTAGTTAACGGCTCATCCGATTTTATTGAAATTTTGAGGGTAGGGTCAGGGTGCAGGATGCTTCCTGATTACAAAAATTTTTTAAAATGTTGCCGCTTGCCAAATTTGGGAAAATAGGCAAAATCAAAGTTACGTATACATCATAGCTAATTTCTCCACGAAGAGCTAGGGTACCCAGCTATTAGATATAACCGATGTTTAATATTAGTATAATAGTATATATAACCGATACTTTAGTCTGCAAAAAATCTGGTAAATTATACTCTTCGAAAATACATAAAAAATTTTGAAAAACCAAAATTAGTTTAGTTGCTTTCATTAAGAAGAGGAAATGTTCAGTAACATTTTGATATAAAGATGACTTATTAACTTCAAGCAATGGATGAGTAATAATGGTTCAAAGTTCAAAGCATCTGACTATGTTTTTGAAAATTTGTCCACTTGTGTTCGTTTGTTTATTTGTTTGTTTGTTTGTTTTTTGTTTATTTCTCTATTTATTTCTCTACAATTTCTGTTTATTCTGGTAGTGTGCGTTGTAGTAGCAGCAGTTAATGAGTATGTAATGAGTATTGAGTTATGTAAGCAGTGTAGCAGTAGTTATGACTTGTTAATTAAATTGTTGACAATTTAACATAACTTAATATCTAACAGACAGGATTACGGTATTTGTAGGCAGAAGTATAGTTTTCACTTTTTCCAGACTAATATGTAGGCACAAGTACAGTCTTGAGTTTTGGAGGATTAGTGTAGGCATAAGTACAGTCTTGAGTTTTGTCACAGTGTAGGCAGAAGTTAAATAGGCATAAGTACAGGACACGTTTGATTCATGTAGACATGTATTATGAATATATGTTTGCTCATATAGTAATGGCCAATTCCAAAATCTAAAAGGTCTATTCTCTGCTCTGGTAGATGGCTCATAGTTAAACTTTTTAACAGATCCCCAACGATTTTTCAAATATGTACATGAAACTTGCATGAAACTTTACTTACGATGTAAAAGTTAATTTCTCAAGCTTTATGAAAAATGTTCAGACAAGGTTTTGTACGTGTATTTTCTAAGCGGGTCAGACCAAGACCTTCTTATGAAATAATTGCTTTACTGTACTTGTGCCTATTTAAATTCTGCCTACTCTTTGAAGTTACCGCTTTGCGATAGGAAAACTCCAAACAGTCCTTGTGTCTACAAATCAAAACAACAAATTTACCTCCTGCCTACAATTTGACTTTAAGGAGGGTGAGTGTAATGTGGGTGATAGCGACTGCGCTATCACCCCCTTTCCAATATTTACATTTCGCGCTTTTTCCATTTTTCTCCCAAAATCCCCAAAAGGTCTCTAAAAATTCCCCCTTATTGTTGTTGTAATGTTGTACAACGTGTTGTAATTTTTATGCTCGGTCTGCAAAGATAAATTAAGCACGTCAGCAGACGCTGACAAAAACTGGTTGTATCCAGTTTGTCTTAGGGTGATGCTGACGCAGTCTTGTTTACGGAAGTTGGGAGTTCTTCAAGTTCGCGAGCAGTCGGTCCTAAGAGTTGGGGGCCCCACCCATTGCGATCCACACCTAAACGAAAGTGATATTGTTTTCGTTTTTCTTTTGAAAATTAATTTAAACTTACTTTTTCTAATCCTTTTTCCTGCCCCTAATCCATTTCAGCTTCATTTTTGTCTAACTCCTAACTCCCCCCTTCCTTTCCCTCTCCTAATTTGCGGGGTTGTCCCCGTCCCCCCGGGTCTACCATTTCTAGCTAACTTCCCTCCCCTAATTCCGTTGTTTCCACCCCTTCCCCTATTGTTTGCTGGTTCTCTCCCCTCTTGTTTGTATTCCCTTTGTACCCTTCGTTGTGCTTGTTCTGCGGGTAGCCCGCTAATCTGCCTGTCCTCTCTGGGTAGCCCGGAAGGATTTCCCTGTTGTAACTGTCCTGTGCTCGTATCATTAAATTAGCCAGTTGTCTCTCCGTTTACTTAATTTAATTCTTATTAACTGTATTTAACTAGTTTTGATCTCTTTGTTTAGCTAGATAGTGCTCTGGGACAAGTCCGGTGCTGTGTTATAACTGAGTTTAATTCTTGTGTGCGTATCCCCCATTTTGTTTGGCGCCCCGTTGGCGTCCCCCAAAACTGTCAGTCCCCCTTGGCGAGGCAAGCCGGTGGATAAGAGCCGCCTGGACTAAAGATCTCCACCCGCAGTCGTCGGTCAACGTTCATTGCGCTCAGTCTCACTTGTAAAATTTGGTGTGTGAGCTCAGCGGTTTAATTCCCTAGCTCTGCCCATATTTTACATGAGTGCACTCAAGTCTCAATGCAAATGTGCGTATACGGAATCGTCACCATATTACCTAATCTAATTTATGATGTGCTGACTGACTCCGATTTAGGATTTGTGTTCATAACGCAGATCCCAAAAGTCCCGTTTGCAACACTGAAGTCTAAAGCTTCAAAACAAGAGATCAAAGTAAACGTCAAATCTAAACAAGTTCCCACAACCACTAAACAATCAAAATTAGATAATTTATGCAAACGTAATGTGGATAAATAATCAGTATTCATTATTTTATTATCAATTTATATAACTGGTTTCAAAAACAACTGTTGTATCTTGTGTCCCTCCGTACAAGAAAGTACCTGGCAAATTTGCGCTGCCCTATACCTACTCCTCTGTTAGAACTTAATGGGTTATTTTCAGAGACAGCAAATGATTAAACTTCTCTGATGTCGTTTCAGAGCCGGTAATAAATAGTTGCTACCCACCCTTGGCATGTATGAAATGTTAGTAGGTTGTGTTGGACGTTAGAGTCAATAGAAACTAATTTCTACTATCTGGATTATTTGTCAAGTTTTGCATGGAGCTTTCACAAGGAAACACCACACAAAAGAAGATATATTACTCTTGAAATTGTAAGGAAAGTAATTGAACGTTCCATTTAAACTAATTTGTTAGTATTACTAAAGGAATTTTTAAACTTTCTGTTTATTCTGAAAATAAACATTTCATCAAATTTTAATTCTTCAGGGCATGGCTGCGGCAAGGAAATTGACATGCTTGTCATGCCAGCTTGACATCCTGCGTTACCGTGCCGCTTGGACAACCTGTCAGGGGAGAAAGCAGAGATAGATTGACAAGTGTGAAGTTAGCACTCGCAAGAAACATGCAAATTTGTTCGGTTTTCACTAAGTTTGTCAAACGCTCAGTATTTTTTCAAGTCTGATCTGAATCCATCAGTCAACTAGCTAACCTCAGAAATCAGTTCAAGCTTGAGCAAGTCTGTTGAGTGGAGTTGGCACATAGTCGGGGGTTTACGTAGAGTTCCGCTGGCGAATTTTTGGAGGTTCTGTGAATCTGGTAAAGTTTGGTAAAGTTGCTCTCGTCTGTCAAGTTTTGTTTGGTTTATTTCAACCATTTCTTGAAAGTTATCGTTTGGATCTTGTTTGTTACTTTGGTGAATTTTGACAGTAAATTCTGTTATTCTGTTATTCTGTTATTCTGTTATTAGCCATATTTCTTTTAGTTGGTTAAGGTCGACATTTGCCGACATCGAGCACCGCGATAGTTACTTGTGATATTAGCCACGTATAATCGTAGTTCAGTCAGCTCATTTTATTTGATAGTTCATACAATTTTACTATCAGTAATAGAGTCAAACTTCACATGTGGTAGATATCGGAAAATATCGACCTTAACCAACGGAAAGAAATATTTTAAAATAACATAATATACTGTCAAAATTCACCACAGTAACCAACAAGATCCAAGCGATCTTTCAAGAAATGATTCAAATAAACCAAACTTTACCAGATTCACAGAACCCCCAAAAATTCGCCAGCGGAACTCTACGGAAACCACCGTCTTTATGCCAACTCCACTCCCTTCAACTGATTTGCTCAAGCTTGAACTAATTTCTGAGATTAGTTAATTGACTGATGGATTTAGACAAGACTTTAAAAAATACTGAGCGTTTGGCAAACTTAGTGAAAACTGAACAAATTTGTATGTTTCTTGCGAGTCCTAACTTCACACAAGCCTGACAGAGAAGTTCAGCTTTAAACCTACATAATGTTGTAGGGGCAAACAATATGCCTGTCTGGGGCGGACGAGACGTGGCGACCTGAAGACTCGATATGAGCAGATTCTTGAAGCAACAGTAGTTTGGATGAAGATCTCGGCTGCCCGGCCAACCGATCACTACAAGCCGGCCGGAACGAGGCTTTGCACCTTTTTGTGCATTTTGCAACATTTTTAACGCTATAATCACACGGATGCAGAGTTGCATCTTATTAGCAGGCCCTGACCGATTTCAGTCTGTCCAGTTGACGGTCGGTCGGTCGGAGCAAAGAGGACAATGTGGAAAACCACAATAAAATCTTAGCAACGGAAAATCTTAATTACAGAAGAACACTGCTTCTGGTTAAGTAGTGTAGTTCTAGTTCTTTACCGACAGGCATTATTGCACCGATGGAATTTTTTACCACTATTTAACTGTTTAAAATCTAGGGCGACTGCAATGCTGAGGAAAATTTGACGCGAGTTTTTTATTTTAAATATTGTATATAATTACTTAACAAAAACTCTTATAACCCTTGTACTTATCGCGGACAGGGTGTGATTCTTTTATTTCACCACCTCATTTTGAGCAAGGTCAATTCTATTTCAGATATTCAGACAATTTGTTTCGAAAACCTTATTACTGGTAAAAAAAGAATCGAATCCGGAAAAGATTATCATCTTAAAGAACTACTTTCGATCAAAAAATTAGGCATCTCTGCTCCGTCAATTAGTTTAGAAAATTTCCAAATACCTGCTAAAGTCTGCATTCCTGTTTCCTGAAATTTAAATTGATTCTCCACTTCTCGTGGAAAGAAGAGGAAAGAGAAACAAAACTGAGAGTGTGTTACCTAGTGAGTTCACATAACCGTCAAAATCTCATTTCAAAGTCAATACACAAAGGCTCAAACACCAGAGACCAGAAACCAGCCAACGTATCCCTTCCTACTATGCCTATAGTATCCCATTTATATATTCTTTGTTCCTTTGCCAAAACCCCCCCACATCTTCTCTAAATACGAGACTGCGGGAGAGGTCTCTATTTATCAAAGTTTTTCTTCACAAACAAACTTCTTTTTAAAATGTTTCAGGAGGGACTTGGAGGCAGTCTGTGCTGCTTCTTTTTCGGAACTTTTCCATTTCTGAAGACCAAAAGGGGCTAATAAGTCGTCCTGTGAAGTTTTCCATTGGAACAAATTTAGGAGAAAGGAACTTTAGACAGATCACAAAATGAACCTAATTTAGACTTCTTTAAGCTTTGATCTTTTTCAAGTAAATGAATGAAAACACTACCAAGAAGAATGTACTTAACCAGTTTGAACTTTAATGGATTTTTGCCGCCTCAAGAGAGGAATGCAGTAACAGTTGAACGAATCCTGTCTGCTATTATGTGTGTGAAGCTGAAGTAAAACGAGATACAGATAAGATATTACTCAAAATAAATCACTTCCACCCAAGAGTTAACATAGGGTCGGGTCCTTGGGGGATTCTCCCGAAAAAATGGGGCGGACTTGTTATAAATTGGACGGAAATTTCGAAGAGCTTGTGCCATAAGCATAAATTAATTTAAGTTTTCGCTAACTTAACGTTAATGGTTAGTAATCTTTGGCTTCATTAATACATTGTTTTAATGCTCACGAAAAAATTAAGAAATTCAGCTTACACAATTTGGTGTAGCAGGAAATTTTTTAATTGTTTAGTGTAGTTTAATTGTAGTTTAACATATTTTTATGGTCGCTAGCTGACTCCTTGGCCAGCTTGCCTTTTTCATTCTCCCTGATGGCGTATTACTTGCTCCTTGTTCTGGGCTGGTGGTGGGTGGCTAAGACCCTCCCCATACAACCGTGGCAGGCAACTTTCCCATGTTCCCATTCTCTACCTACATGCCCTTGTAGCATGCTCACTCGCTGCGCTGGAAACTATCCAAACTGTGGATCAACACAATGTCTTCTACACTCCACAGCTCACTAAACTCTTTAACATCCATATTAATACCCAGGCTGGTTGTTCTAATACAGTGCTCAGCCCATATAAGATGGAAATCCTTACGTACCACCATTGAGAATAGGAACTACATGCATATGGATATACAATTTTAGTAAAAATGGTCATGGGCAAGTTCCGTTGTAGGATATGACAGAATGTAAAGATTTGGCTCCGCCGGGAATCGAACCACGGACCTCCCTAACAGCAGTTAGGCGTGCAACCACTACACCACGGAGCCAGGAGAGAAGAGCACGTAACTTCTATATCATTGATGCTATGTGTACATCTCTCCCTCACTTACAAACAAGAGGTTCGCCCCTAGCCGCACAGGGACCAAACGCGCAAGTGAACAGCCAGTCTAGCCTCGCCTAAGCAGAGATACAAGACAAGAAACAACACACGGGAGGGCTATATTACAGGTTCTACTGGCCGACTGCTGTAAAGATTTGGTTCCGCCGGGAATCGAACTACGGACCTCCCGAACTGCAGTTAGGCGTGCAACCACTACACCGCGGAGTCAGGAGGGAAAAACATGTAACTTCTATGTCATTGGTGCTCTCTGTACGATAAAACATGTAAATCACTTTGGATTCTTTTGGTTCAAATGTCCAGGAGCTTGATCATACTCTTGAGTTTTCAACAAAACGGTAATGGTGTGGTGGACACGTTTCAAAACTAACAACGGTACATTTAGCTATAGATATGGCAATATTACGTAAGAACGTAATCTTTACACAGCTCATAGCTTCCAAGAAACAAGCTCCCACTTTAGGTCAAACCGCACAATGACCAGTATGTTAATGTTTAACCCATACTTGCAGTTGCACATGCAATAGCATTTTGTACTTAGTTGGAAGTGGACTCCGGGTACCCGCGGGCCGTGCTGGACATGGACACATTTTGCTACCAGGAAATGCCAGGCCGGGCAAATCTGGTCGTCTTTATTCTCACTCTGGTCAGTCTGCGCACCAATTTATTGAAATTTGAGTCTGTATTTGAGCCCTTTTGAAAAGTACGACTTTGGATTGCAAGCAGTTTAAATGTTTTGCAATAGCAGCCATCATTTAGCACAGCTTCGCAGCTAATGAATTTATGTAGCAGCGGTCATAATAGCCGTCGCATGCGGTGGTAGAGTGCGAATTTATACTTTCCCTGGACGGGTCTGAACCCGACACAGAAAATAAGACAGTGGGCCGGGCCTGGGTGAACACATAAATTTCTAGAGAGGGCCGAGCCGAGTCTGGTCAAATTTTAAATGTCCATTTCCAACTCTGATTTTATACATTCAAGGGTTATGACTACTTTCTGTTTGGGAAATGGTCTGAATGCAAGTTCTTGATTATATATATATAATATATATACACAATATATATAAATGTTATATATATCCCTTCAAAACTCAGATTGTTTCGCGAAATCTCAGGTCCAGTCCAGAATCCGGGAAACTAGTCCACCTGACCCTTTTCGAGTTTACGACATTAGACTTTTTCGGCCAAATGGATGGCAAAGGGGACCCAATGAGCTTTCACTGGGAAGTCGTATCTGGGTTTTTGAGAGTTTTATACACGTATCTGAAATCATTTTCTCGATCCGGCTAGTCGTTGGTCGTACATATATATGTGTGTTTACATATACATTTACATTACATTTACACACACACACACACACACACACACACACACACACACACACACACACACACACACACACACACACACACACACACACACACACACACACACACACACACACACACACACACACACACACACACACACACACACACACACACACACACACACACACACACACACACACACACACACACACACACACACACACACACACACACACACACACACACACACCACACACACACCACACACACACACACACACACACACACACACACACACACACACCAAACACACACACACACACACTATATATATATATATATATATATATATATATATATATTTATATATATATATATATATATATATATATCACGTTTATAGTTGACTTTTAGGGTCTATTCTGCAACTCTCTCCAGCCCTAACTTTTGAGAATTTTTGACCAATTACTTTGAAATTTTGTATGGATGCATTTATACTGGAGGCCTGCCGAATTGAAAAAATTTAAAATTTTACAATTTTAAAAAAGTTTTACAATTTTAAAAAATTGTACATTTTTTTAAAAAAGTTTTACAATTTTAAAAAATTTAAAAAATTTTAATTTCAAGTTGGTAAGGTGATCAAAAACGTTTTAGTCCCCGAATTTGCTGAAAACCATAGAGAGGTTTTCTGGAGTGACACTGAACACGAATCTGAAATCCGCTTTTCGATAAAGCTTTTCTTAGCTTAGTATAAGCTAAAGTTGTAAGCTTAAGATGTAATCTTATCGTGAGCTAACAAAAAGCTGTCTCGAAAATGGCATTCCAAAATCGTGCTCAGCGCCCCAGAAAGCCCCAGTAGGCAAGTTTTCAGCAAATTCGGGGACAATTTTTTTATCCCCTTGGTCCCCCTTACCAACTTAAAATTCTTAAATTTTTCATAATTTTAAAATTTTTAAATGTTTTGAATTTATCAGCGTTCAGTATGCATCCAAACAGAATTTTGAAGTTATTGGTCAAAAAGATCGAACGTTAGTCCTGGTAGGGGGAATTGCGCAAGAGATCCAAGTTTTACTGATAAACTAATTATATTAACTATTATTAATAGTGTAACCAAAATTCAGTCGAAAACTTTAGATTTTTTTCATTGTCTGACCCGGGGCAAATGTATTACTTTTTCCGTCCATCAACCCCAGCGCGGTTGTTTATCATTTTACCGTATGTTTGGCATTTTCCAACAGCTGGTGAAATTTTTTCTGTGTTTTGGGCAAACCTGCGCAGGCTGTCTTTAGTGTTATCAAACACCATCATTAATTTTCAAAAACGTGGCACAATCGTATCAGACATGTGGCAATTCTGTGATTTGACTTGAAGCGTGAGATAAACTGGAATTGCTTAAACCTGTGGTTGATGGCAGGAGCAACTCTGGACTGAATAAAAAACCGAGCCCTTTCCTAGTAAATCCTTACTGGAATCTATCTATTTCCCAATGCAATCCTGGCTAGCTACCTTCATTTTTAACGCTTCGAAAAGACAATCGTGCACTTTGCACAGCTTTGAAGTGAAAAGCATAAAGAGAGAGAATTAAATCCAGTTTTGCCAGTTGTGTGTTGTTCTATAATGATGCCTCCTTCTCGAAGGCTGCAGTTAAGTGGGGGAGGATGGGTACTCTTTCAGCTAATATAAGTTAAAAGTTGCTGCATTTTTTAGGTCTGTACCTTTCACCCGATTGCACCAAGTGTGTTTAAAATCTAATTAGCCAAATTAGATTTTAAACAGATGTTAAATATATTTAAGTTACCAGAGCATTGCACCAACTTAAATATATTTAAAATCTGTTTAAAATGTGATTACCTATTGAAACTTACACCCGATTGCACCAAATGTGTTTAAAATCTAATTAGCTAAATTAGATTTTAAACAGATGTTAAATTTATTTAAGTCGCCTGAGCATTGCACCAACTTAAATATATTTAGAATCTGTTTAAAATCTTATTACCTATTGAAACTTAATTTGATTTTAAACATACCCCTTACTATGTTTAAAATCTTTTTAACATGAGAATCCATGAAATATTGCAAGAAATTTCGAAAAATTTTGTTTGCAGTTACTATTATTTTGCGTGAACAACTTTGTTTATTTATTTTAGAATAATTATGAGTAATAAGTAAAAATATTCGATCTAAGGATTGGATTGGACATAAGTTTCTTTAGATAATTTTGGTTATGTATTGGTTGTTACTGAAAATGCAATTCACAATTGAGTTATTACCGGAAGGTAGTTTATTACTGTAAGAAAAGTGTATAAGATTTGTTCCTAAAACCAGGCTGCTTTAGTTTTGTAGTATCGCAACCTTCCCTTTACACTGATTACAAACTTAATCCTGTAAATGCCAGTTTAAAGGATAAAGCAATTTTTAAAAAGCAAATAATTAGATTTTAAGCAGATTTACACCATCAGGACTTCAATGTTTATCATTGGACAGCGTTTATACTTCAAAGCGACCGCTCAGTCTTTGATAGGCTGTTTCAGTCACGTTACCCTTAATTAGATTTTAACTAAATAGATTTTAAGTAGAAGTTAAACAGATTTTACGCAAAAACATTTTGGTGCAACGGAAAATGTGTTTAGCGTTAAAATCTTTCCAGCTAATAAGATTTTAAGATAATTAGATTTTACGTAGAAACATTTGGTGCAATCGGGCGTTAATTAGATTTTAAACATACCTCGTACTATGTTTAAAATCTGTTTAACGCGAAAATCCAGTAATTTGCAAGTCTATCAGTGAAGGTTTTCGCTGTAATCACCGTTATTTACTTGAGCGACTAACTTATTTTGTATATTTACAAACAAGAACTCTTAGATTCTGAATTTGGATAGATTTAGTTTCTTGTACTTGTTTGCGCTGCACAGAAACTATTTTGGTTATGTATTTGTTTACAAAATAAAGTCCTGAAAAAGTTATATTCATGCTTTAATAGTTACTTTTAGTGAGATAAGAACAGTAGGTTATTACACTTTGTAACCACTCACCACTAAATAAACAAATAGCAGCGTTTATTGCATTCACACTAAAGCTTACTCAGTTTCTTACTACAGTAAGGATGTAAAAAGAGAGAAATTTTGAAAACTGAATATAATTAGATTTTAAGTATTTCTCACTGTCAGGGCTCTGATATTTTATCATTGGACAGCGCTACTACTTCAAAGCTGCCGCTCGATGTCTGATTGGCTGTTTTAGTAACGTGACCCTTAAATAGATTTTAGCAAAACAAATTTTAAATAGAAGTTAAAAAGATTTTACGCAAAAACATTTTGGTGCAATGGAAAATGTGTTTAGTGTTAAAATCTTTCTAGCTAATAAGATTTTAAGATAATTAGATTTTACGTAGAAACATTTGGTGCAATCGGGCGTTTATCTTTTGCTAGTTAGTCCACAGCAGAAGAGATGAAACCGGGTCACTATTTACTGACCCGGTGACCCGGTGACCCGGTCGACCCCTGACCCGATGACCCGGTGACCCGGTGACCCGGTATTTTTGAAAATTCAGGTTTAAGTTTGCAAAAAATTAAAAATACGTTATTGGGGTGCGGTGAGTGTTTTTTACCATTTTGGACATTTTTGACGGCTAAAATATCAAGTTGGGCAAAAGTTTTGCTTTCCTTAAAGTAGTAGCTTTGGAAAGTGAATATTGTAAGTAAGCCGGAAAAAATCAAAATGATTTGCACGATTTTGCACTCAATTTTTTATTTTTAATAAAATAAATATTAAATTTAAATAATAATTAAATTTAATGATATTAAAAATAAATAAGGAAATATTTTTCGTATGGCTAGGATTCAGAGAATATGAAATAAAATCAATCACAATTGGTTCCTGATGATATGTAGTAAGCCATAACATTTGCAAAAAATGCAAAGTAAAACTCAGAATCTGTAAACCTTGTTTTGATGAGATTTTCCTTCTTACCGAGATTTGAAACCAACAGTCTGACCCTCCCCTCCAAAAAATAGCAGCAGAAGTAAAACTCAGAATCTGTAAACCTTGTTTTTATGAGATTTTCCTTCTTACCGAGATTTGAAACCAACAGTCTGACCCTCCCCTCCAAAAAATAGCAGCAGGGATAAAGCAATTACAGCAGATGAAGCATGGAGAATTTTAGACTTTAAAATAAAGATTTCTGACTGCCAGGGCCCATGTAATAGTTTTCATTTAAGATTCAACGCAATGATTGCAGTTTCAAACCTAGATCTAAGCTTGACAGGACATTACAAATATTATGAGGACACTACTACACCGACAAGCATTTAAAAAACTAAACACGATTAAGTTAAGAATATTTCTATTGCAGGTTTTTGCGTAATTTTTGAAGTTTTCAGTTGGCAAAAATTGGTAAAACTTTGAAAAATATCCTATACCCGCAAAAAAATTCCTCCAATCAAAGATACCGGGTCAACACCGGGTCAGAGCTCCTGACCCGGTGACCCGGTGACCCGGTCCATATAGTGACCCGAACTGACCCGGTGACCCGGTTTCATCTCTGGTCCACAGCTAACGTATCAATGTTAAACTGATTATTGACATCCAGCGATCACTTGTGGCAGCTGAAATATGCATTTCCGTATATATTTTCTATTATCACCCAGGCATGAACTGATAAGATTACTTATAATATTAGCGTTATATTCAAAGTTTATATCATAACATCAGACTGTGGCGCCACACGTGAAAAATATTTAGTACTTTAGCCTATCATGCAACAGGATTTGATGATAGGAAACAATGATTGAAAATTTTCAATATGAAAAAATTTAAATATTCCACACCGTGCAACAAAAACTTTCTAAACCAAAGAATACAGAAACATCTGGATGCATTACACCTGTTACAGAAATAAAAAACATAAATTTAGATTGAAATAAATATTAATTTCCTATTTCAGGCATGTGGTGTGAGCCCCCTCTGTGTATAAATTGACAAAATGAAACAGTTTAAAGAAGTCCATGCAGCTGCAGCAACCGGTCGTAGACGAAGCAGTCTTAACGGTATCAGCAGCGGCGTGCGTCGAAAAAGTAGCAGCAGTGAAAACACGAATATGTGGTCCAATTCTCCGGGAACTAGCGTTGGATTAATACCGGGACGAAAAACAATTGGCCCTCTGATATTAATTATTGGTGCTCCTATTTTTGTGCTGTTTATGGGTTGTCTACTGATCCACTATGACGGTTCTATTACGGTTTGGGCGCAGGCCCCACGAGGCATTTTGAAATCCAGTGCCCTCTGTGTGCCCACCTGTCTAAATTGGAAGGTATGGAAATGGCTGGGCGGATTTGCTGCCTTTGAACTATTTTTAATGCAATTCTTGCCTGGTTCCGAATTCAAGGGTCCAGTGACACCCGCCGGAGAAGTTCCAGTCTACACCAATAACGGTCTGGCCTCATTCATACTGACAATGATTGTATTTTTTGTGGGATTTTGCACAAATCTGATGAATCCATCTTTTCTCTATGACAACTTCCTTGATCTTCTTGCCTCACTGAACCTATTTGCTCTGCTGTTCTGCATTTTACTGTACTTCAAGGGTCTGTGGAGACCTTCGTCGAAAGACAGCGGCACAACTGGAAACGCCATTTTTGACTTTTACTGGGGCACTGAACTCTATCCACAGGTTTTGGGTGTCAATGTAAAACACTTTACGAACTGCAGATTTGGCATGATGTTCTGGGCAGTCTACATTCTGTCCTGTGTCTTCAAGCGAAAAGCAGCCTTTGGTTCAATTGGTGCTCCACTGTTGATTAATGTGGGACTTCAGCTAATTTATATATTTAAGTTTTTCATTTGGGAAACCGGGTATCTGGCTTCGATTGACATCATGCATGACCGGGCTGGATTTTACATCGTCTGGGGAATCCTTGTCTGGTTACCTTGCATCTATACATCTCACTCAACTTATTTGGTTCAGGCCCAAAACCAAATGCCAGTTCTAGCTTCCTTGGGCATTTTAATGGCTGGTTTAATTTGCATTTGGGCTAATTATGATGCGGATCGACAAAGACAGGAATTTCGAGCGGCAAAGGGGATGGTTAAAATCTGGGGACAAGATCCGTACTTTCTGGAGGCTAAGTACAAAACTGAGTCTGGAGACATTAAGTCTAGCCTATTGCTGGGAAGCGGTTGGTGGGGACTTTCTCGACATTTTCACTATTTGCCGGAAATTGGGGCTGCTCTTTGTTGGACGGTCCCTGTCTGGACCACTTCATTTTTGCCATATTTCTATGTTCCTTATTTGACCCTACTTCTTTTTGATCGAGCCAAAAGAGATGATGCCAGATGTGCCAGCAAATATGGAAAATACTGGGCAATTCACTGCAAGAAAGTTCCATTTCTTGTTATCCCACAGATTTACTAGACAAGCTTTTCAACCGTTACGAACATATATATGAAGTTTGTCCTTGAAGGTATTGTTACTGCTAAAGAAAATATACTATAAGTGTTTTGTTTACGCTATCTTGTGACTAAGCTGCTTGGGTCGAAAATCAGGAAGCCAAACTTTACTTCACTGTTTTGCGAAATTCCAAACAATTAGTTTCTATCATATTAAAGTTAAAAGCTTTATACAGCTGTTTGTCTGAATGCATTACCATTATATTTCCAGAAAATTCTAACTTTATTATATAATTTTACTATATCTGCACACTGCAGCAGCTGAAGATTGTGTTAAAAATAGACAAATATTCAATGGTAATCTCTTTTAGGGTAAAACTACGTCAGTCCTTATCAGTAGTGGCTAACCTGCGTATACAATTAAAAAATAATTAGATATTAAATTAATCGTCTACGTCTTTCTAAATCGTCTAAATTAATGAACACACATCCAACGATCTGACCGTTTTCTACCACGTACAGGGGAAGTTTATTTATAGTTCACGAGTTAAGGGGGTCCATTTTTGGGCCATTTTTTCGACTTTCTCCGATCTAGCTGATTTTTACATATTTTATTGTAAAAATGGTATCTTTTAACGAGTTTTTAAAATTAAAGTCGTAACCCTTACTGCTGTCGAGTAATTTCGCAACAAAGTTGAGATTACATGTGTTAAACATAAACATAAAACGTTGTCATTTTTTCGCGTGCGCCAAAAAATTTCCCGACAAACGTTGATGAATCTAAACAAATTATACATTAAAATAACGCTAAAAGTACAAACGGAAAATAAGTATGAACCCGGCTTTAGTTAGTTTCCAAAACAGTTGCGTTTCTGTAACTAAATTGAAAGCTGCTGAAGTTTTAGAAACTGAAATAACACTGGAGAGTCAGTTTTTATTGTATCTTCCATGAATGGCGGACCTCGTTATGGTTGTACAACTGTGATTTTATTTAAACGGACAGGCAGAAAGAACCTAGTTTTCGTCACCGTATTGGGAATTACCCAATTTTTCCTGACTGGTTATCCTTGGCTTAGCTGGAGCTTAACAATAACATTGGCTGACCAATTGGCTGTTGAGCGTTACGAACGGCAAACGTCTAACCCAAAAGCCAACTGCTAATTGATTGGTCGTAAACAGTTGGCTGTTGTTTAGATGGTATCCTTCTGCCATTTCGGGTAGAATTTAATGCTATTTCACACGGTTCTGACTGATTAGTTGACAAATTATGCCTTAATACTAATGTTTATTCTAAGCATTTGGTAGCGGTAGCGCAATAGGCACGATTTTTGTAACGCCAACTTTCCGTCTTTAGAAAAGTTTTGGTTTTTGAAATCAAACCACCAAGTTCATTGACAAAATCAGTTTATGAAAATGTCTCGGCTCCTTCCTGTTATGTAACACAAAAACTTCGTTCAGTAGAAAGTGAGCACATACTAAGACCACATCACATGCAGCAATGCCAAGCACAGAGGAAAACACGTTTCTGAAGGACCAGTGTCACCTGGGCCCACCCGTCTGGAATGAATCATATTTAGAGTTGTGCCGTTAAGGAATTTCCCGGGCCGGGCCCGGGCCTGCTCAACCGACGGGGCCGGGTCGAGCCCGGAGGCCCGATTCAAGGCCCGGTAGGCCCGGCGGCCCGGTGTAGGCCCGGTCGGCCCGGTGAAGGCCCGGCTTACAAAAAACAGTGTCAAACAATAGATAGTGCTATTTATTACAACTTTGGCAACTCCTGGAAGCTTCAATTCGACGTTCTAATACAAAGCATTTTGAAAAATTTTGAAATTTTCACAATAAAAATTTGACCGGGCCCGACCGGGCCTCCAAGGCCCGGCAGGCCCGGCCCGGGCCGGGCCTCCGCGGCTGACCGGGCCCGGGTCTGCCGAGCCAACAACCGGGCCCGGGCCCGGAGTCCGAGGCCCGATTCAAGGCCCGAGCACAACTCTAATCATATTCTTCTGAGGCAGAAGCCGTGACTGTGTGACCGGTGCGTAATGGGGGGGGACCGATACAAACACACGACCGGTACAATTCTTATCTCGTCAGTTCCCTATTCCAGGCTCCCATACGGCTGGGAATGATGTGACAACCTCTACACATGGGTATGCTAGGAGAAAAACCTAGTGAACTTGAATGCTGGAAGCCGAAGTGTCAATGTGTTTTAATCTGAGTCGGAAACGAACAAAACGTGAAATAACAAGAGGTATGTACATCCATCCACAAATCCATGGCATATCCTATCCAACTGCAAAGAAACAACCAACTGGATTTTACTTTATTGACATCATAAACTGTAAACATAAAAGGAATAGCATGTAACCACATCGGCAAATTGAAAATTGATGAAGACGGTAAGATCCAGATTTCTACAAGAGCATAGCTGACATAAAATCACAATTTAAACCAGTCTTGACTTTTTAAGTCCATCAGTTTAAATGCATGGCATGACTTGATGCGGCTAAAAGCAATAAACGCAAATCAAGTAAGCTAATGCAGTACTTTTCACGCCAACTGCATAATCGGCTGTTTCACAAGACGCAACAGACCCCCATTGCGTTTGACCGTGGACCCCCTTCCCCCCTTTCAAAATTCTGGGTGCAGGCATGACAACATTATAACGCCTGTAAAATTTAAGTGATAAGCGTTATAAAGGTGATAACTGGTAATCTGAACTTCCGACAACAAAATCAAAACATTGAATAAATAGCAATTAAACAGTCCACAGCCCACTACTTCCAACTTCTTCTCAAAATTATGCTGGAATATATTGGCTCGCAAGACGATCGAATTCATTTTCCTAAAATAAAAAGATTACCACATTAAACACTTTACAATGCAAGGGAATAAAATTTAAAAATAGTACCCAAACCGTTTCACCAAAAACCATTTCAGACGAACTGCCGGTTTACATCAGTAACTGTCGAATGACCAAATTAAAGTGAAACGTAAGGAACAAAATACTTTTGCCAAGTATTCTCTCGTCCACTGATGATCAGCATGACTGTCTCGGAGTTGGCTAATATATCTATTGCAAATCTGAAAAACCAACAACTAAGATTAAGACATACGTTAATATTTAAATAAGCTCGATGCAAGATGGAACGGTTCTACACTAACTGTAACTACTGGTCAGACTGGTTTTGCTAGAACCGGTTGAATCGAAACCGTAATCCCTAGCATTTGAAACCGTAAACGTTGCTGGGTTATTTCTAGGCCAAAATTTATGGGGGGGCTCGAAATTGCCCCTCCATTTCTGACCAAAAATGGGAGGCAATTTTTGAAAAAAAATTGCAAATTGTTACGTCTTTTGTGTAAATATCGCTAAAAACATACTAATTTGACTAATTTTAGGCGTTTTTATGCTAAATTTTGTTAAACATCCGGAAAAAATTTTGAAAATTCAGGGTAAAAATGGTAAAATTTGGCAATTTTTTGTGTTATGGGGGAGGTCGATATTTATGGGCGAGGTCGCCGAATGGGGCAAGGGGGCGGCCCTTACCAGTAACAATAAGCCAGCGTTGTAAAGCAACTTCAATAACAAACTTTGGTGATTGAACAAACATTGGTGGTGAGTGAACAAACGTTGGAGAAAAACCCAAATGTATAAATATTTAGAACAGCCCAAAACAAAGAGATTCCGAATATCAAGAATTTGGAATTCTGGGCTTCACTCGCGCAAAATATAAAACATTCAATTCTTCAATTTAATTCCGATTTCTTATTCAAAATCTATTGTCTTGAGAATTGAATTACAGATGCATTAAGCTCCAACAACCATTCCAGGGTGGTGATTCCTTTTGGAGACATCAACATTGTAACTTTATTACTCATTCATTACTTAGAGTTACCTTTATATCAAAACTTAGCGTAGCATTTTGTCGTTTTAATGGATATCATATTATGAAACTTTGGTTTTCTAGAATTTTCGTAATGAAGTTTAGAAAAAGTGTGATTTTCCAGATTTTTTGCAGACTTCACTTCATTCCATACCTCTATCAAATAGCTGGGGAATATTGCAATCAAAGTTTTGTTTTCACGATCGCATAGAGCCGCAATTGCTGCATATATATTTTTGCTCTTACAAATTTTTCACGAAAATGCACCCAATTTCCGGAATTCTGGGTTTTCAAAATTTCCAGATTTTGAAAATTTTCCTCCAATACCCACAAGATGAGTATCATCCGAAAGCTCTTATCGAGCTAACAACTTTTGTAATAAAATGGACTCTTGAAAATGCACTCAATTCCCGGAATCGAGAAAGCCGTTTTTTCCGGATTTTAAAAATTGTCTCCAATACCCCACAATATTGTCAATGTCAATTGAAAGCTCTTGATGAGCTGAACAAATCTTGTAATAGAACCAATGTGTAAAAATTTACTAAATTCCCGAAATTCACGAATACCTGATTTAACTCTAGCTTGGAAGTTTTTCGTGAATTCCGAGAACTGAGCTCATTTCTTCGAGTTGGTTCTATTACAAGACGTGTTCAGCTCATCAAGAGCTTTCGAATAATACCCAAATTGTAGGGTCTTGGAGAAAATTTTTAAAATCCGGTTTTGTCGAATTCCGGGAATTGAGTACATTTTTCAGAGTTCATTCTATTACAAAAGCTGTTCAGCTCGATAACAGCTTTCGAACGATACCCATCTAGTGGGTATTGGAGGAAAATTTTCGAAATCTGAAAATTTTGAAACCCGGAATTCCGGAAATGGCGGGCATTTTCGTTAAAAACTTGTACGAGAAAAATTGTGAAGCGGGTGCGGCTCTATTCGATCGTGAAAACAAAATTTTGATTGCCAATAAAAATTCCGCGAAAAACCAAAAACTTTAGATTTTCCGTGAATGAAACCCGGAATTCCGGTTTTTCGGAATCCAGAGTTCCTGAAGATACTAAAAATATATACATTGTTGAGCTAGCGAAACGACTAAAAAGCGTCTGGGGTATCTGGCATTGAACACATGTTAAGTTGCAGCCCTTCAGCTTGCACAGTAAATGCTCCACAAAATGCTTAACAAATGTTGGGGTCACCTTTGGAGAACTATTGTGAACGATAGAGAAAGTTGCAACAAACACAACTGTCTTGTTTTGTTGACCAATGGGACGTGTGAAAATGAGAAAAATCTGAGATGGTCGCAAACTAGCGACCTCCCCTCTTAAGCCGTCCTTCCAGAAATCGTCCGACAAGACACTGTTCACTGCAGTGTATTGCAAACAACTTTGCGCAAATGTAAACAAAGATATGGGCAAGTAAATAAACAAAATTGCTATAAACCAGATTAATCACACAAACAAAATGCAGTACAATACAGCAAATCAGTTTATCTTACTTCCGGAGCTTTTCCTAAGTGCTGGCTGACAACAATCAGATTAATTAACGTCTGCGGATCATTGCTATCCTGCAAAATAAAAACAATAAAATTAAAGTCTAAACTATGTACCCAAAACAAAACCCAAAAATGACTAAACGTTTTTGGAGGCACAGCACAACACACAGTTTGCTTTTTTCAAAGATTTATCAGCAATCCAACACGTGGCTACGTACTTTCTCCATTGCTTCGGTCAACAGAGATTCAGCTTGATCATATTTTTCCTGCTGAATAAGACAGGCAGCCTGGGAATTCAAAAGCATTGTAGTGCTAGAATATTTGTCTATCATCTCTTGGAAGATATAAAAAGCATCCTGTAGCTTTCCCTTTCCCTATAAAACCAAAGTCAAAGTTACGAGACAAGAAGAAAATGTTTCGGTGGAGCACAAAAAATGCAATAAGGAGGACATTATATTTTACAGAGGACTAAACTACCTACCAATCCAATATATATGAAAAATCCAAATCCAGTTGACAGAAATGCAACGGAGCGACATTATTTTTTTAACCTTTTAACCTTTTAACCTTTTAACCTTTAACCTTTTTTAAAAAACATTTTATTTAAGGTTTTAACCCATTTGATTCAGTCTGTTGAATCAAATGGGGTTTTTATATTTAGATTACCCATGGATGGGTTTTTGACGATTATTCTATCCTGTAGTCATTCATCTGTACGACGTATCCTCCCAATTCCTTTTTTCCCCGCGTTCAGTTTGGTGACTGGGCTTATATCTGCTCAGTCTACGTTGAAGTGGTGGTTTTTATGCTATTTGGATTATTTCAATTTTATTCTGTTTTATTTGGCGACCAATTTCCAGGTTCAGACTACGTTGACGTGGTTTTATCTACGCTATTTGGATTATTTCAAATCTATTCTGTTTTATTTGGCGACCAATTTCCAATTTTTCTGCAGCTGTTTTATGGTTTATATATATCCAAACTGTTGCTGCCCTTGACTGCATTTTTGACTTGATTGTAGTCAGCTTATTGCTACTACATTGCTACTACTGCTACCACGTTGCTCTCGACTGCATTTTTTGAATTGTTTATAGTCAGCTTATTGCTACTACGTTGCTACTATGTACTGCTACTACTTTGCCTCGACTGCATTTTTGACTTGATTATTGTCAGCTTATTGCTACTAGAATTACGATACTTCTGCTGCGCCTGGTCGTTTACCTCCAAATATGCCCTGTGTTACGTCCTGTGGTCCGTGTGGCAGCAGGTTGGCCGCTTTTGACTATAATGCGATTTGTTTTATTTGCAGTGACCCGGTCTGTTTTGAATGTATTGGATTATCCGAGTCCGCCTTTCTACAGTGGCGGAATAAGATGTCAGATTTTGTTCCATTTTCATGCAAACCCTGTCGTGAAAGCCTGAAATCTGCTACTCCCGTTCCTGCTCCCGTTCCGGCTCCCGCTCCCGCTCCCCCTCCTGTGCCCAGCGGTTCACCCGTCAGTGTGGCCACCCAGTGTTCTGTCTCTATCTCCGATGCGGAGACGATGACGGTGTCACATGTGGCAGGGCCCGATGAGCCTAGAATTGTTCAGGGTCCAGATGACCCTTTGTCGAATCTTTTTATGTTTAATTTTACTTATGCAGGCGAGGAATATCAATCTGTTGAGCACGGTTTTCAGTATTTACGATCTCTTCCATTTCAAAATACAGAATTATCTGAATCTATTCGTAATGCTCCTCATGGGGCGTGGCCATTCGCCTGGCTCATCAGCTGGGGAAAACACCCCCAACGGACAGCGATGTGAAGCTCATGGAATCTTTATTGTTGCAAAAGGGTCTCCAGTGTTACCCTTTTCGCCAGTCCCTACGTAATTCTGGAAATTCTGTATTTTGAAATGGAAGAGATCGTAAATACTCAAAGCCGTGCTCAACAGATTGATATTCCTCGCCTGCATAAGTAAAATTAAACTTTAAAAGATTCGACAAAGGGTCATCTGGACCCTGAACAATTCTAGGCTCATTGGGCCCTGCCACATGTGACACCGTCATCGTCTCAGGATCGGAGATAGAGACAGAACACTGGGTGGCCACACCGACAGGTGAACGGCTGGGCACAGGAGCGGTACCGAGAGCGGGAGCCGGAACGGGAGCAGGAACTGGAGTAGCAGATTTCAGGCTTTCACGACAGGGTTTGCATGAAAATGGAACAAAATCTGACAGCTTATTCCGCCACTGTAGAAAGGCGGACTCGGATAACCCAATACATTCAATACAGACCGGGTCACTGCAGATAAAACAAATCGCATTATAGTCAAAAACAGCCAGCCTGCCACCACACGGACCACAGGACGTAACACAAGGCATATTTAGAGGTAAACGACCAGGCACAGCAGAAGTATCGTAATTCTAGTAGCAATAAGCTGACAATAATCGAGTCAAACATCCAGTCGAGGCAAAAAAAGTAGCAGTACATAGTAGCAACGTAAAGCCATCAGCACAAAGCCTAATAAACAATTTGGTAAATGCAGTCGAGAGCAACGTGGTAGCAGTAGTAGCAATGTAGTAACAAAAAAAAGACTACAATCAAGTCAAAAAAATGCAGTCAAGGGCAACAACAGTTTGGATATATATAAACCATAAAACAGCAGCAGACAAGGGCAAATTGGTCGCCAAATATAAAACAGAATAATTTTGAAATAATCCAAATAGCGTAGATAAAACCACGTCAATAATAATTATAAGACACATAGCGGAAATTGGTCTTCAAATAAAACAGAATAAAATTGAAATAATCCAAATAGCATAAAAACCACCACTTCAACGTAGACTGAGCAGATATAAGCCCAGTCACCAAACTGAACGCGGGGAAAAAAAGGAATTAGGAGGATACGTCGTACAGATGAATGACTACAGGATAGAATAAATCGTCAAAAACGAAACAATGGGTAATCTAAATATAAAAACCCCATTTGATTCAAACAGACTGAATCAAATGGGTTAAAAACCTTAAATAAAATGTTTTTTAAAAAAGGTTAAAGGTTAAAAGGTTAAAAGGTTAAAAGGTTAAAAAAATAAAGTAACTGCTCCGTTGCATTTC